>JAOTON010001651.1:0-206509 GCA_034440635.1 Lepas anatifera
CCTTCTTTCAGTCGGTTAGACTACTGTCCAGCGCCTTGGAGTTGACAGGTGTCAATCGTAATGGTAATTTCGTAGACAGTGGTTTTGAAGGGCTTCTGGGGCTATTGAGACCACGGCCAGCCTCACCCTTTTCCACCCAGGAGAAAGAGGAAACGCCTTCTTTCCGGTGACCTTGCGGCTGGGCGAGGCTCTAAGGATTTCGTGGTTTTGAAGGGCTTCTTGGGGCTATTGGCACGGCCATTTCTACCCTTCTTCACCCAGGAGAACGAAAAGCCTTAGTCGGAGGCTACTGTCCAGCGCCTTGGAGTTGACCGGTGTCGATCATAATCGTAATTTCCTAGACAGTGGTTTTGAAGAGCTTCTTGGGCTATTGAGACCACGGTCAGTCTCACCCTTTTCCACCCAGGAAAAGGAAACGCCTTCTTTCAGTCGGTTAGACTATTGTCCAGCGCCTTGGAGTTGACAGGTGTCAATCATAATGGTAATTTCGTAGACAGTGGTTTTGAAGGGCTTCTTGGGCTATTGAGACCACGGCCAGCCTCACCCTTTTCCACCCAGGAGAAGGAAACGCCTTCTTTCAGTCGGTTAGGCTACTGTCCAGCGCCTTGGAGTTGACCGGTGTCGATCATAATCGTAATTTCCTAGACAGTGGTTTTGAAGAGCTTCTTGGGCTATACTTTAGATGCATTCATCCTCGTCTGGCTGTGAAATTAGTTTCATCAACGACAACTACCTCTTTTAAGAGCCACCTCACGGCTGGCCACCGCCCGCAAATCCCTGGAGGGAGCTCAGCTACATTTGACGGGAATCCCTCCACTACGATTCTTTATTGCCTGTCTGTAGTCAAAGATTTCTGTGTCCGAGACTACTAATGGACAATTTTTGCTTATTTTCTCTCCTCTGCACATCAACTAAGTCACACGATCGTGATCAAGTCAATCTTTTGTAACCAAAACTCTGACACTGCCTATGGGCCTAGACAGGAACGTTATGTTTTCTAGTTCTAAGCCTGGCCCGCCCAACTATTGTTTGACTATATAGTTTACTGCTACTTTCCATTACGGGGTAATTTTCACCCTTCCCCCTTTGTATTAACCTTCCGCGTTGGGGTCTAACCCGATACATATGTACCACCGGTTGCCATGGATCATTAGGATTGGTTCAGATTTACCCACTGGATCGGCCGAAGCACCATATCAACGATCAGATCATTGTATTAATGATAAGATCTCAATGGTGAATCTATTTTCCTGTACCAGTGGGGGATGGAAAAAGGCATTGCCTAAGACACAGCCCGCTAGCAGTCCCCAATCTATGAATGGGCAGCCGGCAGAAATCGCTGTGAATCGGGCGTCAATGCAAGTATAAATGTGCCCCCTCCCCTTTTTATTTTCACGGGAAAATCCAAATTGTACCCATGGCTAAAAGAAAACAATGCTACGACCGGTCCTTCCACTATTCTTGGGAGCTGCGCTATTGGCACAGTAACCTGGAGTCAGGGCCAGGGTCGGCAATAAAACATTCATTCACCCCTGCCTACATACTGCCGTGGACTCACAAATCTTCCATCGCCGCCGGATAGAAGTGCATTGGCAATCACGCCTAACAAGTTGGATATTTTCAAACTTACTTCAGTACCTTTTCTGCATAACGAATTCAAATAATGTTTACTGTGATGAACTTGCAGTTCTCCGACCGGCCATCGCCTCGGAATTTTTATGGCGGTCCGGGACGCGGCGGTGGGCGTCGTCGTAGTGGTGTCATCAACATAAGAAGAGAACATGAAAGGGTTCCGTTGAATGGTCGAATATTTTTACCGCGTTTCTCACACCTCTATGCCCGCCAAATCACCCGGTCACGTTTTGAATTTATTTTCATCTACAAAGCTGTGGCGATACACACACGCTTAAAATGCGGCCTCCGGATTTCTCTGCTGGAAACAGCACGCCTATAGCATTTACCCTCATGATGACCTCCTCATGATGCCAAAATCAATAGGTTGCGCTTTCGATCTTATTGATACTTCCCTTCTTTTTGTCAGTGAACGATCAAGGCTATCATTTAATTTTTTATATCATCCGTGAATTTCAACAATTGACAACAAAGAATATTCATACATCACCTAAAAGAATTTACACGTCCCGAATATACCTGCTAACTACCATCCCCAGCACTACGCGTGTCTAATAAATTGACAGTGTCCCGCCGTCCATTACGAGTTTCATTCTAGGCCTATTTTGGAGATAACGCATTTTTAGTTGGTGAAAGCAGCCGGGGAGATTGAGCCAAAACCCTTTCCAGATAACTGGGACCGACCTGAGTGAGAGTATGGATGCTATAGTTCTGGCCCGTGCTTGGCTGATGATGATGGCGAAACATTGCAGTCGGCAGGATGGCTGATAGTAGAGATGCACCACCGGTAAAGAGTTGCAGCAAAGGGAGAACGCCTGAGCCCGCGTCACAGAGAGTGCGAGAGCTGAGAGCTGAGAGCTGAGAGAGAGATAGCTTCCAAACAGTGATCTTCCTTTATATATTTTCTGCGGCGACCGCCTGAGGCTTGGTCTGACGCCTTCTCATGTGTGACGTCATCTCTCGGCAAAACCCAGGTGACGTCACCTCTCCGGGCAAGACTTCTGATTTTGCCAGAGGCCCTGGTCGCTGTAGCCAGTCCCCTTCTCGAAGCTTCGCGCCTATTCCCTTCCGCTTCAGGGCAGGGTGGTGTGTCGAAGGGGGGGGGTTGGACATGCCTATGTGGCGCATTCGTCGCCGACGTGGCGCTAGAGGTATTTGCCTCCGGGCCAGGATTGGCCGTGAACTTGCCATGCCAGAAACACCCTGGGGGTGAGGATGGCCCTGTCCGTAGCCTTGAAAATTGCTGGTGCAGCATGCCTGGTCATTTTTATGTGTCCCCTCCGTTGTCCGGACTGGGTGCACGCTAGCTTGTTCACCGGAAAGAGGCCCTGGTAACCAATTGTTCTCACATTTCTTCTTACCCCTCCCCCTCTTCTTACCGCCGCGGGGATGGGTGAGGCGTTGCGGCTTCCACGCGGCTCTGACGCCAGGGTGAATCTTGGGTGGTGCCAGGCTGCTCGGGCCTGGCCTGCGGCGACTGTCGCTCTATCTTGGGGGCCGGGATTTGTGTAAGGGGACCGTCTCGTAATGCCTTTTCCGGTCTCCACTTGTTGTACCATTTCCAACGTGTGATAATTTGAATTTTTCTTGGCCAAGCTCTTCTTGGTTAGAGTGTGAAATTGTTTCAGGATATCGTTCAGGTCATTACTAATTATTCCAGGAAGTTGCCAAATTTATTTGATCTGTTCCTATCGTGAAATTGGAACGAGGTATGGAAGGATTCTCTGGGAGTAGAAACTGGCTGCCCCACCAATAAAAATGTGTTATATCCCTACCGGCGCAAATGTAACCCTTACAGCATGCTCCTGGCTCTCTTGTTGCATTCGTCGAGGCGAATGATTTGCACAAAGTTTGCCTTGAACAGTAAAATTGGCATGTTTATGATTCAATCGGCTTCTGTCTACTCTGGAAAAGTTTCGTTAGGCTCTGATTTGGATTTTACGTTTGGGCTTTTCGTGTCAATCCAAATCGTGCCCCGATGCGCAGTGTTGAATGGCAAGTGAAGTGATTGTTTGCTATTAGCTCCATCCCTAATGATTGATGATCCCCTGTCCGGCTCCCCTGATGGCTAAATACCAAGACTTGGAGAATCTTTTGCCCCTATGGCCGCCAGTGACGTATCTAGAATTTGGGTAAGGGAAGGGGAGGGGCAAAGCTTCAAGGGACAGGGTGACACTTAGCCACCCGAATGGCGCACTTTTCACCCAAAGGGCGACCAATCCTCGCATCCTGGGGGAGGGGAGGGTTTGGGGGCGGCATTTCGTCCTCAGAGGCTCTTGGGTTTAAGGGGTGGCTGCCCCATTCGCCCCCCTGGTGGCTACCCCATCCGCCCCCCCTGGTGGCCACCCCATTCGCCCCGCCCCCTGGTGGCTGCAGCCGGATCCCTACTCCCAGTAGTTAATGCCCTGTGGATGCAGACGGGCTTGCCATGGATGCGGTTCGTGTAACTGCAACCAGCCTCTGCCATGCTTGCCATGCGGGCCCCTGTGGTATCCCGGGCCCCTATTGGTCTGACCGGGCCCCTGTGGCCTGTCCGGGCCCCTGTGGTCTGCCCAGGCCTCTGTGACCTGCCCGGGCCCCTTGTGCTCCGCTCGGTTTCCTTGTGGTCTGCCCGGGGTCCTTGTGGTCTTCCCGGGCCCCTGTGGTGTGCCCGGCCCTATGGTCTGCCCGGGCCCCTGTGGTCTGCCCAGGCCCCTGTGGTCTGCCCGGTCGGTCCCATTTGGTCTGCACGGACCCCTTGTCTGTTAGTGCTCATTTTGTTCTGATCGAGCCCCTTGTGGTCTGCCCGGGCCTCCTGTGGTTTTCCCGGAACCCTTTTGGTCTGTCCGGGCCTCTGTGGGCCTCTGCAGACCCCCTTTTGTCCGTTCGGGGCCCCTTTTGTCTGCGCGGGCCCTCTGTGGTTTGCCCGGGCCCTCCCAGTCTGCAAAGTATGGCACTTTTGGCGAGATCTCGTGGTGCGGACACCCTTCAGGTGGTTCGAGCTTTGGAGCAAACAAATGCCCACTTTTGCTGTATGGTGCGAGGGAGCTCAAATCAAACACCCACAGAGGTCTGAGAAGGGAGAAACTGGTAAAAACATCAGAAATTTCCGGGTCAGTGAAATTTCTCAGCAATGCTTGGTGTGAATTTTTAGGCTGCTGGTGGTGCGAAAAATCTACAAGGCTGGTGCGGACTCATCGGGTCTGCTGCCATACTTTCCAGACTGGGGCCCCTCTGTGGCTAGCCTGGCCCCTGTGTTCTGCTCGGGTCCCTTTCATCTGTCCGGGCCCCGTGTGGTCTGCCCAGGCCCGCTGCCGAGCCACCAATTCCCGACCGGGCCCAGAGCGAGCCGGGCCGGGCTCTGCCTGAGCCCTAAGACTCATAGCTGAGCCACATAGACAGAGCCCAGCCAAATTGCTGGCTGTGTGTGGTCTGCTCGGGCCCCTTTTGGGTTTACCGGCGTCCTATGGTTTTCTGGGTTCCTGTGGTCTGCCCGGCCCATTTGGTGTGCTCAGGCCCTCTGTGGCCTGTCTGGGCCCCTTGTGGTCTAAGAATATCGTGCAGAAACTGAAGCTGTTGTGTTAGTTGCGTATTTGCAGGAGTTACTTATTTGTGAGCAGTTTCGTGCCCCAGGTGGTGTATCCGTGCTCCCTGTTGCCGAAACCGGCCCTCTGCCATGCTTGCGGTCCCCCCTGTGGTTTTCCCGGGCAACGTGCGGCCGGTCCCATGCCTCCTGGAACATTCGGGGAAAAATGGATGGGGCGTGAGAAATGTTAGGCCCCCCATTCCTTTTGTACTGATCCTATATGAGGATTGTAAAGGGAAATAGGCAGTACCACCTATTCATAGTACCTCTTGACCGGTACCCAGTGTTGTAAAATGTCATTGAACTGGCAAGGTGAATGGATCAGAAAACGGTGTCTTGATTATGTAACATAAATATCAGTAGGTTCGATTTCCCTGCTGATAAAGGAATTTCGCACTTCGATCTCTACCTTCCATTTGTATCAAATTATTCGTGATAATGCGATTTCGTTCCAGGTGTGAATGTTAAAATGGTTGGACAGTATAAACATAAGTCGGGTGCACAAAAGCGTAAAACAAAGAACATTCAATACCGAGGGGCTGCTCAGGCAAAACCACCTAAACTTTGTTCATTTTTCAGGTAACCTTTGAATCTAGAATCGTCTTGCTAATTTTGCAAACTGTTATAAAATGACCCCGATCATATTTGCATTTAATCTCTAGCAACGTACGCGTCCACTTGAAGTAGTTCATATCACTGCTATTTTTGGTACTTTGCAAGCTACGTTCATTTATCGACCGCAAAAATTAAAACCCCAATTTAAAACTAACTCGGAAAAGTGCAATGCGTATAGTTTTCAGCAAAATGGTAAAGTAAGGTTGTAATTTCAATCCTTCTTTTTCGGATCATTGCCTTCCTCGGCCAGGCTACCAGCCAGAGCCCGTTTGCTAAAGACCCTCCAGCATCCATCCCTCCTGCGTCGTCCGGGGCTGATCCCGTTGTACCTCCGGAGGAGAGCATCCCGCGTGGACGACGAAGACAGTAAGTAGACACCTACTTGTCCAATATCCTTACATAGTTTGGCAGCTCGTTCAAAGATTGGGTCTTCTGACTACTTTTTGGGCTAAATAATGCAAATCAGGAACAGTGACAAATAGTGCGCTAAAAATTGTTATTTAACCTTTGCAGTCAGTTTTCGACAACAAACGGTCAAATACGTTTTTTCGGTCACATTTTCATTAAAGCTGACTGACGATCAGCTGCCATTTGTCTTTCGTCAATTCCGATGTTTTGTTTGTTTACGGTGGTGGACGGCGCGCCATTACGACGTGGGGTAAAGTAAGTGTTGAAAATAGGAGTTTAAGTGGGAGTGGCGCTACGGAACCTCACTGAATGGAAAGAGGGTGTCTTGCTGATTCTGAAAATGTATCATTTCTATAGAAAATCTTTCGGGAAAGTGGACGTCTTATTTAAGATTAGCCGGGTTCTGTTTTATCATGCTGTGGTTGTATTTTGAAATCTTTAAGCATTGCTATCATTGAGTTTACTTGCGTTGCTGAGGTCAACTTATGTTTAGGATTGCTTGGTCAGAGAAAATGTCTCATATCATTTTCGCTCAAGTGAGAGGGGTTTTTAAATAAGTATGCTCAGAAAGGTAGGATTTGCACTGAGATCCGTAGTCGTTAACACACATTTTAACATGTGAAGCCTCAATCTGACCTAAGATATACAATTTTCTATGTTTATAGGTATTCCAATAGCCATACATTTTATTCTCCGAATTCTACCCTTAATAAAAGGAAGCAATTGCAAAAATGCTACCATAACTTTCTTGCTGAGCAACGTTTGTGTTCACACCAGCTGCGGTGTAAATCCCTTGTAGTTACAGTGAGGTTGCCATATATTTAAGCCAGCAGAATTCAAGGTGCTGGCTCCATGCTTTTGTTTTATTTAATTTGGATGGGGTAGACTGGGCAGGTCCTAAAAATTGGATTGGTATACAAAACAAAATTGATAACCTTTTTGTTGCAATGTTTGTATAAAAAGAACACAGTGAACCAGATGAAATTATATGATGCAAAAGAGGCAGAGACTGCTTTATAAGGTCAGTGAGACCGTGTGTATTGGGATTTTTAGGGTGCACTCAGTGACTAGGCCATATTGAGCTAATACCCCCCAACCCCCAGTGAGACCACTTTCAGCCTCTGTGGTTTCATCAGCGACCAAGGTAACCATTTTTTAGACCCCTGCTGTCTGGGCCCCTGTGGTCTGCCCGGGACGGGCCCCTTGTCTGCTAGTGCCCATTTTGTTCTGATCAGGCCCCCTTTGGTCTGCCCGGGCCTACTGTGGTTTTCCCGGAACCCTTTTGGTCTGTCCGGACCTTGTTGTGTAGCCTCTGCAGACCCCCTTTTGTCCGTTCGGGGGCCCCCTGTGTCTGCGGCGGGCCCTCTGTGGTTTGCCCGGGCCCTCCCAGTCTGCAAAGTATGGCACTTTTGGCGAGATCTCGTGGTGCGGACACCCCTTCAGGTGGTTCGGGCTTTGGAGCAAACAAATGCCCACTTTTGCTGTATGGTGCGAGGGAGCTCAAATCAAACACCCACAGAGGTCTGGGAAGGGAGAAACTGGTAAAAACATCAGAAATTTCCGGGTCAGTGAAATTTCTCACCAATGCTTTGTGTGTGAATTTTAGGCTGCTGGTGGTGCGAAAAATCTACAAGGCTGGTGCGGACTCGTCGGGTCTGCTGCCATACTTTCCAGACTGGGACCCCTCTGTGGCTAGGCCCGGCCCCTGTGTTCTGCTCGGGTCCCTGTGGTCTGCCCGGGTCCTTTCATCTGTCCGGGCCCCGTGTGGTCTGCCGGGCCCGCTGCCCAGCCAGCAATTCCGACCGGGCCCAGAGCGAGCTGGGCCAGGGCTCTGCCCGAGCCCTAAGACTCATAGCTGAGCCACATAGACTCGGGCTGAGCCCGACATTAGGTCCGGGGGTGACAACTTGCCCGAGCGGTAGAGCCCAGTCTTGCTTGACCATGGGCTCTGCCCAGGCGGAGCGGGAGCCGGACCTGGGCTGAGCCCATGTACGCGGGCCGGGCTCTGCCCAGTCAAAGCCCAGCATATATCGGGCAGAGTCCAGCAAAATTGCTGGCTGTGTGTGGTCTGCTCGGGCCCCTTTTGGGACTTACTGGCGTCCTATGGTTTTCTGGGTTCCTGTGGTCTGCCCGGCCCATTTGGTATGCTCAGGCCCTCTGTGGCCTGTCTGGGCCCTTTGTGGTCTAAGAATATCGTGCAGAAACTGAAGCTGTTGTGTTAGTTGCGTATTTGCAGGAGTTACTTTTTTGTGAGCAGTTTCGTGCCCCAGGTGGTGTATCCGTGCTCCCTGTTGCCGAAACCGGCCCCCTGCCATGCTTCCGGGCCCCCTGTGGTTTTCCCGGGCAACATGCGGCCGGTCCCATGCCTCCTGGAACATTCGGGGAAAAATGGATGGGGCATGAGAAATGTTAGGCCCCCATTCCTTTTGTACTGATCCTATATGAGGATTGTAAAGGGAAATAGGCAGTACCACCCATTCATAGTACCCCTTGACCGGTACCCAGTGTTGTAAAATGGCATGAACTGGCAAGGTGAATGGATCAGAAAAAGGTGTCTTGATCATGTAACATAAATATCAGTATCCCCGCTGATAAAGGAATTTCGCACTTCGATCTCTACCTTCCATTTGTATCAAATTATTCGCGATAATTCGATTTCGTTTCAGGTGTGAATATTAAAATGGTTGGACAGTATAAACATAAGTCGGGTGCACAAAAGCGTAAAACAAAGAACATTCAATACCGAGGGGCTGCTCAGGCAAAACTGCCCAAACTTTGTTCATTTTTCAGGTAACCTTTGAATCTAGAATCGTCTTGCTAATTTTGCAAACTGTTATAAAATGACCCCGATCATGTTTGCATTTAATATCTAGCAACGTACGCGTCCACTTAAAGTAGTTCATATCACTGCTATTTTTGGTACTTTGCAAGCTACGTTCATTTATCGACCGCAAAAATTAAAACCCCAATTTAAAACTAACTCGGAAAAGTGCAATGTGTATTGTTTCCAGCAAAACGGTAAAGTAAGGTTGTAATTCCAATCCTTCTTTTCCTCATCATTGCCTTCCTCGGCCAGGCTACCAGCCAGATCCCGTTTGCTAAAAGACCCTCCAGCATCCATCCCTCCTGCGTCGTCCGGGGCTGATCCCGTTGTACCTCCGGAGGAGAGCATCCGCGTGGACGACGAAGACAGTAAGAGGACACCTACTTGTCCAATATCCTTACATAGTTTGGCAGCTCGTTCAAAAGATTGGGTCTTCTGACTACTTTTTGGGCTAAATAGTGCAAATCAGGAACAGTGACAAATAGCGCGGTAAAAATTGTTCTTTAACCTTTGCAGTCAGTTTTCGACAACAAACGGTCAAAAATACGTTTTTTCGGTCACATTTTCATTAAAAAAATACGGGCCCCCCATCATGCTACGGGCTCCCTTTCGAGCCGGATGCGCCCCCAATCGAAAACATAAAGTTGCGCCCCTGTCTGTATATATTATTATCTCCAGTGGCAATATAAATCAAATTTGAATTTTTCACCAAGTATCTATTAATTGATTTTGTGTATGACTAGTGTTTTATTTACAGAGATGCACCAAGACATGTGAATGATCATAATAAACATGTTGAGCTTCAATATTTGAAGCGGGGTATAAAGTATGATTTCCTGTTTCTGCTTTAAAGATAAATGCCCTCTAAAATTTTAAGAACAGAAATAAGCCAGGTAGAAAGACCAAAAGTTTGTTTCATGGCCCAAAATATTGTTCTGGAAAATGGTCTCAAGCATTCCCATAATTGGAAATGGGTGTTCCCATCTATGGGTCAAGCATTCCCATTTATGGCGCTGTTACCATTTTTAAGTCACACCAACCACAGTTTTTTCCCACTGATTGATGATGATAGCCCCCCCTTTTGGGTGAAGTGTGCCCTTTTGATTGACAGCATGCAATCTCAGAGGGCTGCCCTTACTAAAATCCTAGATCCATCACTGTGCATTGGTACCCCATAAGGGATATAAATGTGCTTTCCTGCACAGCACAAAGATGTGATAAACCATTTCCAATTTGTCAGAAGGCTCCACTGCAAGGACAATGGTCCAACCCAAGTCTGCCAAACATAGAATAAGCTGTGTCTTTTGCACAGATGGATGCACACTGGGTGATCGGGGTGTGTGTGTGTTTTTTAACTGACTGATCGTATGCATCCAAGTTTCTGATAATATCTTGTATTTTTTGTCACAAGAAAGTTGACTCGTTTTGTTTTCTCTAGTATGGATGAAATATGAAAGCACTGCCACAGAGGTACAGCAGAAATATCACACAGATTGTGTCCACCCACAAAAGAACAGGTTGCTGAAATGCAAACTGTTCTTCTCAGTACCCAATCCTGGTCCAAATGGGTCATCAGCAACTATTCTGGAAACTTTTTTAGTCCTGATTATTAATGCTAAAATGCATCAATTAAGAGCTTTGGAAATAGTTATCATGGGAATGATGTCATGTAAAGAAAATAAGGTTATTCCCAAGAGCAATCATTGCTATTGCTTTGAGTAGAACCATGTTCAACAATGGAGCGAAAATTGGGCCTCATCTTAGCAATGGTTGATATTTCCCACTGCACTTCTGAGGAAATGTTGCCAATGAATAATGTTTGAATTATTTATTTGAAATGTTACAGGAATTTATCTGATTTGTGGCGCCTCAAGGTAAAGAATCACAAGTATTTCACGGTGCATGTATGTACATGAAAAAATGTTTTTTTCTCTAGTTAAATGAAACATCGGAACTGTTTATGAGGGGCTCTTTTAAGGTGCTGCAAACCCTTTTATTTGTCTATAAGATAAGGCCTAAAAAATTTTCACATGGATGGACACAAAAAAAAAAAATATTGATTAGAGAACAACAATGGTGCATCAATCATGGTTGTATCTTGCTTGGTATAGAAGTGATGGGCGAAAATGTTAATGCCCAGGGGCGCTGCTACGGAATTTTTACAGGGGAACGGACCCGGGCTGGTGCTGACCGGGGCAGGGGGAATTGTGAGCATATTTGGTACCTGACAGCATTAATGACGATGAACCGAAAATTTTTGGGAGACGTCTCCCCTGGTTGGCCAACAGGGGGATGCGTAGGTACCCCGTCCCACCGCTTTCGGCGCCCATTTAATTGCCCTTGTGTACGGGCAGCGTATCATCTTTGACCTCGATTGACCTCCAAAGTGACTTAGCGCCTAAGCTTAGTGGGCACTATCGATACGTATTCATGACTGCGTAGCGCGTATAAATGATTGATCACTATCCAACATTGGCTTTTAGGTCCGACATATCACGCCCAAAGCGAGTGTTCTTCCTATTATAACTTGAAGCTACGTGATACCATCCCCAATATTCAGTGTCCTGTTGCGCCCCTAGCCCTTTGACCCGATATGAAAATGGATGTTGCTTTAGTGAAAGAGCTGGTCGGGCTCTGTCGAATAGCGTTGAGAAAGTGGTTCCGGCTATTTTGCGTACGGAGATAAGCAAGGTTTTATAGAGCACTGCATTTGATACATTTTGACGTATATGAATTTTTCCCCTCTGGTGACCACAGTATTGACCTTACGCAAAAATTCCGGGAGTAACGCCGATTGCATTTCCGACGACCTTTCGATCGCTTTTTCCACTTCTATCTTTCTTTGTTTCCGAGATCGAGGGTGTCATTTTTAACCCCCTCCCACCAGGGGGTTCATAGGTGATTCATGCTGGTCACCGGGGCTAGGGTTAAGGGCCAGCATGTATAATTTTGTTGCTTTCAGATCATAACTTTGACTTTAATACTGAATTATAATCTCATGAAATCACTTAGGTAATGACTTGATTCTGGCTTAGGTCATCGATATCGAGAAACCCGATCGATATTTTATAGGTGTTTTATAACTATATTTTATCGAAACCTTCCCCCTTGCACTCGCCAGTGCTTCCCTATAGCCATATTTATACCACTTTTAAGACCGATTTTGTAATACATGTAGTATAAGGTTCGGCGACCATCGAAGAAGCTTGGATTCTAGTCGGTGAACACAAGCTCACTTTAAGACCCCTGCAACCCTGCTGGATACCCCTGGCAGGCTTAACCCCGCGCCCCACCGGGGGTCCAGCACCACCTTCGCCCCACCGGGGCCATCGATGGCCCCCATCTAACTCCGAAAATATGGGCGTTAGCGCAAATCTGCAAAGTGCAATAGAAAGCTCGCGTGGATTTAGTAAGAAATTACCTCACATGTTTTAGTGCTCAGGTCAATGGTTTAACCTCCAGATGTCAAATTAGGTCAGAATCGGCTATTTTCACTCAAATATGCAATGCTTAAGCAAACTGGGCATAACTCTTATGCCATTAGGGCTATTGAGGTCTGGTAAAGTACATTGGATAGGAAATTGTCAGTCCTTTTTCCGCTATGTGAAACAGTAAAAGACCTCCCGCCAGTGGTTTGACCTCCAGAGGTCACCTCGTGACCTAAGATGACCTGAGGTCACAAAAGCTCAGAAAAGAAACCTTGCCGTATATCAAATGAAAGCCAGTAACAGACAAACACAATGGTGTTTGTTTCAGCGCTCTAGCTTAATTAAGTCACCAGTTATTGTTAAAATACTGTTCTTGACCCCTGATGACCTTGGTTGACCTTGGAGAGGTCAAAGGGCAAATATGACCCATGGAATCCATGAAAGGGTGCCCAAGAACGCTTTTCCTGATAAAGCTGAGCATTTTCAATCGCTTTTGTGACTTTTAGATCGTAAGACAGCTTTTCCCCATGCTTTTCCAATGGGAGAGGTCACCTCGTGACCTGACTTCAGAGGCACGAAATCGAAAAATCCCCGGATATACACCTTGTCGGCCCTGGAGAGGCCATTAATTGTAGGAAGTTTCAAATCGATCGACTTCGAAATGTAGCTCTTACAGAGCTCTAAAGTTGAAGTGAGGTGACCTTGGTTGACCTCGTCTGGTGACCTGACCTTGGATGACCTGGGGTAGAAAATTACAGGGATGGTGGAAAAATGATGCAGTCAGAGGAAGAGGCCCTCAACCGCGGTGCAGCGCCTCTTCTTTTTCTGCTATCCCGGAAAAACCTTAGGGGGGCCATCGATGGCCCCCAGTGGGGCGAGGTTAAACCACTGAGAGGTGAAGCCGTTATTAATGGTAATAGAGGACGGGTCCACCACAAAGTTTAGTATGTGCGCCATGAGTCTATTTTGATGACTTGTGATTAGATTACCACAAGAGCAAATTTTTTGTTTTCAATTTTTTTTATTTTTAAGAAACAAATGAGCAACAACCTAAGAAATACTTTCTTTAAAATTTAAATACAAATATTTGAGTATTGTCCTTAGTCTAATTTTAGGAGGAAATAGTAGATTTCTTCCAAATTTAGTTTGATATGGGCTTCTGCTTGATAGCGGCGAACACTGCGCTTTGGTTTGATTTATTTATTGCTGGACGAGACACTACACTGGTGCGGGAAATGCATGCTTTCATACAGTTGGTTTTTTTTTTTATTTCACCTTTTACGCACTTACATGTCCTGAAGGTTATCATTTATTTTTGTTTTGGGTATTTTTGTCTTGTGTGGGATCTAAGCAACGTCTAAGTCATTGAAATGGTGGTGATAGCTTGTCAAGTATTCAAATGGAAGCCATGTATAATCATCGGGATTTCTGAGGATACCCCGGTTTGTGCATTTTGATCCTGCATCACAAGGAATTTATTGAATCTGTATGAGGAAAGGGTCAAAGCAAGATGCCTTATGTCAGGTGGACATCAGGATGATCACACTCCAGGGTAGGTAATGAGGATTTTGGGAGCTCAATATGGTGGCCTTAATTTTCCTGCCTATGTTTTTATGAACTGTTGTTTCTCAAGATCCAAGTATGACCAGTGTCAATTTTACTGCCAATCAGCCAGTGTGCAAAGTATGGCATTTTTTATGAGATCTTGTCGATGTGAGTGCCCTTGGAGACAGGGAGCGAGTGGTGCAAATTTTATCAACCTGGTGCGAATTTGCAAGACGGAAGTGAGGAAGGTGACACTGAAAACCAGTAATATCGGCTGAATAGTTATAAAGACACAGGAGGGGCCTTATAAAAAGTTTTTAACTAATTAACTAATAAGAGAGGTAGCATTGTGCATCATGGAGGTAGAATGTGCAAGTTCCCTGGTATATGGCAGATTTATGTGAATTTTTTTAGGCTGGTGGTGTATAATTTTTGGATGACTTGTTTACTCATCTGGCCTGCTGCCATACTTTGCAGACTGGCCAATCAGGATTGTGCATTGTATCAAGATGCAGGATACATTTAAAATACTGATAGAGCTTTGGGCAATTGAAACAGCTTGAACTGGGCTTCACGTTTATCTGTATCTAGCCAGGTTTGACAGCACATGACAGAATGATTGTAGATATTTTTCCTTATTTTTGATAGGTAAAGCTGAGAGTCTGCAGAGGGTGAAGCTTTTTTGGTCATTATGCAATATCAAATGGACGAAAAATTGTATTAAACTTTAAATAAAACTGTTAAACAACATTCATTAAACAAAACTATTTTTTTTCAAATAAAATTGTATATTTAAGTTAAGGGAAAGTGAAGGGAGTGAAAGGAGATGTGAATGTTTTGCTAGAGATATAGACAAAATTGTGATAAAAACTTTTTTATCTGTTACAGTTCCACCTATATCCAAGCTGAAGTGTCACAGAAACTGTGATCTCTGTATCCTGATTTTCAGCTTTATCCAGATTGTCTCATTGCACATGGAAACTGGGTCTATGTTTTGCCATGGCCAGAAAACAAGCAGCATAATTTGACAATAATGCAGAACACATTTAAAAGAATCAGGTATCCATTATACACATTGATGACACATGAAAAATAAGCATGGGAGTCAGTCAGGATACATGGCAGTGTGATTGGGGCAGGGGGTGTGACCCATTTATTCATACACATATATTGACAGTAAGAACATCATCATCCATTAAGTATGCTTTTTCATTGAAGCCTTACACATACATTACTGCAGTGGCACATACATCAGGATATGGTGCTCCCGCCACATCAAGCACCAGCTGATTTCAAATTTTTTCAAAACACTCATTTGGTGCAGCCCATTATGGAAGATAATCAGAACTCATTGAAGGCACGTAACAGTGTTTTTTTATAGATTTGTTTGCAACCTTTGAGAAACACTTTCAACTGGTTGATGAGGTCACCATCCCCCAACTGTTGCAAAAAAAAATTGACTTTTTGAAAAGCATAAGTGGTTTTGAAGGAGGCTTTTGCAATTGAGCTTTTAGTGCCTTCCCCAGTTTTGTTTTTTTGTTTTGTTGAGTTGTTGGGTGTAGATAAAGTCCTAATAAGTCACAAATAATACAAGTCAGCTATTTACTCAGGTGGAGCAAAGCAAGGTGGTGATGAAACGGCTTTTTTTACAAATCCTGGTTTGATGTGGAGTAACATTTGATTTTTTTTTTTTTTTTTTTTTTTTTTTTTATAATAACCGTTAGCTCAACACCGCGATGCAAAATTCTTATCCAGTCGATCGAAAATTGTCCGAAATTGAACTTCACCAACATGTCGTAAGTGAACATGTGTTCGACGGTATTAAAGGCATTTCAAAAATCTAACGCCATTAAAATTCCGTCCAGATTATCCGCATCGCAATATTCAGTAATCGGCGATGGGTCTTATACTCATGTCAATATATCTTCCTCGGATTGAGCCCCGTCTGGTCGGACAGAGCAGGTTTCGATATAACGACCGCCCAATCCTACGTGTTAACTGCCAACTTTGCTTGTAATTTTTTTATACAGAGTAATCTAAAAGACAAATAAACAACTTATTTTTTTAAAGCGTCTGATCCCTCGTTTAGGGATTATATTAATCCACTTGCGTCTTTGTGTCTGAAAACTTTCCATTCTCTTTAGTTTTCACCAGATAATTCAAAAATAATTAAATAAGATAATGAAAGATGGTTCAAGGAGATTTCGAGTGCTGGCTCACCAATCAGCTGTAAGGAGCCATGAGATACAAGTGACGGTGAAGAAAAGGACCCATGCTGACCCTGATGGAATGCTGTACAGTTTGGCTTGCTCAGGGTTGTATACCGTGTTTAGCCTCTTGGTCCGGGAGTCTCACACACTCCCTCAGTGCATCTATTACATACTTCCTTCCACTCTCTCTCCCTGCTCCTCCTTCTTACTTCCTTCCATCTTTCTTCCTCCCTGCTTCTCTCCCCCTGTCTCTCTCGGCGCGCTGTCTCCCCCTTCCCTCTTCACTTCTAAACTCCCTCTCTACCTTGCCTCCTTCTTTCTTTCATTATCTTTATGATAAATTATATATGTTTTTGTGACAATAGCCTCCAAATGTTTTGTGTGTGTGAAATATTGGTTGATATCTAGAGCCAAGATTATATTGTAAACTTGACCATAAAAATTGTTCTTATGTCAGTTTGGGAGGCAGGTGCGCCACCTTGAATTTTTGCAGGATAGGGACAGAAGAAATGGTGCCATGGTACAGTGTTATCACCTTCATTTTGATACAAGTAGCATTGCCAGCAAGCATCAGTGGTTGCTCGAGGAAAAAAGTCCCTCATGTAAAATGTTTTTTCTCTTTTCCTTTGCTGGCTGCCTTGTTGGGGGGCTGACGCCTGCCCGCACTTGGCGGCGGCTGTCCGTCCGGCCGTGGGCAGAGTGACGTCACGCTCTTGGTTGCGTGGTTGCGTATCCGCCGGTCGCTGTCCCAGGACTGCTTTCCATACCCGCCGCGGCGATCACTCTGCAGCTAGGTCTTCGGTCGCCACGGTCGATTATGCCATGACCGACTCTTCGCGTTTAATCTTACCACATTATCTTCCAGTATTTTAATAATTCTTTTTTGTGTATTAGTATTTATAGTATTATTCTGGGTTACGGATATCTGGGACAGAGAAAAGCTTAAGGCATGTCTGTTGTTTTTTCAGTTTGTACGTATGAATCTTGAGACAGGGACGTCGTTACTCCCTATCAACGACAGTGGATTTCAGGTTGCCTTAACTGCATTTTCAATTCTGATAAAACTGAACACCAAACAAAGCTATATACACACGGCGATACATTTGACGGGTGCAAAGCCAGGGCCTGGCGGATATCTGTCGTGATGTTTTCTGAAATGTTTGAGAATCCTTTTAAAGATATAGTCACTTAGAAGAATCATTCCTGATGTAAACCCCATCAAGTTATTGAAATAACAAATGAAATGTGCATGCTATGTGCCTCCCATTAAAATGAATATATCAAATAGTTTTCAAATTATCCATATAAATGCGCGATCAATCAAAAATAGAGTTTTGATGAAATCAAAACCTTTCTCACACAATCAATAACAGGGTCTATTATTTGCATCATGGGAACATGGCTGAAAAAAGGAAAAAGAAATCAGAAAATACTTTGATATAGATGAATATAGACTATATTCATCGAGTCAGAAGAAAATAATCGGGGGAGAAACAGCCGTATAATGTGAACAAAGAAGTATACCTCTAGAAGAAAGGAAGATCTCAGGACTGAACAAATAGAATCCATTTTTGTGTAGAAGTAGAGAACGCAGGAGATAAACATCGGAAACATTTCGTGAGTTGGTGAGGTTTATAAACCTCCAAACCAGGATAACAATAGCTTTCTGGAACAACTTTGAAAAGAGTTTTGGACTCAATAAATCTGTATAAAAATGACTATGTATTGGCAGAGGACTTAAACTGTGATTTATTAAAGACTAAGATGACAATTTAGCAACACCAGTTTCACAACCTGATGTTGTCATACAACCTTTTGCCTCTGGTCTCAAGGACAACTGAGTTTGCATCAAATTCTCATACCTTGTTGGATAAATTTTTTTGGCAGGTAATACAGACTCCAAGTTGCACACATTCAGGTATAATTGTAACTGATATATCTGATCATTTTACCTATATATATATATATATATATATATAACTTTAAAAAAGATTAGTTAATACAAAAACGGCAATTATGATAAAGACTGTAGACTGGTCCAAAGAAAAAGAACTCAATGATTATATTGTTTCCCGAATCAGCCAATTTTCAAAACATCAGTGATCCTGATGAGGCCTGTGAAGTTCTTATAAATACTTATAAAACTGGAATTGATAAATTTTCGAAATCATTTAAACCATGCAGAAGGAAAACTCCAATTAAACCGTGGATTTCTCCAGGGATCCCAGCGTCTATAAATTATAAGAACAAACTGTATCATAGGTATATTTCACTGCTAAAAATAGAGGAAAAAACAAATAGTGAATATGATCCTGTGCTGAGACAACATGAAAATAAATATAAACTTTATAGAAACTATCCGACTAAAATTATTAAGGAAAGTAAGAGGAAATACTACATGTGCGGATTTTGAAGCTCATAAGGGGGATGGAAAACAAACGTAGAAACTTTTTGGATGAAATTATGAATCGAAACGCTGTGAAAAGTACATCATATCCCTCTGTGTTTTTTGATAATAGTCCCGGGGAGCACCAGGATGATGACATAGCGAATGGATTTAACAATTTTTTGCTACAATTCGGATCAACACTTGGACAAGACATTCCTGTTTCGAACATAAATCCTATAGAATATCCTCGAAGATTACTCACATCTCGCCACCATTTACGGCTGAACTTTCAACAAACCAACAACAGATAGAAAATAACTCATCCAAAATCAACCAAAACAAGTGGGTGGTGGCATTGATGGAATTAGCACAAGGATTCTGCATCCGTACACATGCATAAAGTTGTCTTTGTAATTTGACTTATTTTTTTCAACCTATGTCTTAAGAAAGGTATATTCCCAAAGATGTTAAAAGAAGCAGTAGTGGTCCCTATACTTTAAATCAGGTGAAAAAGATAGATTTACGAACTATAGACCCATTTCATTGTTACCCATCTATTCCAGAAATTTTGGAACGGGTACTATACCAATATATCTCTGATTATTTGATCGAAAATAACATCTTATATTCATTTCCAGTTCGGCTTTTTAGGAAAAAGCATAGTACGTACATGCCTCTGGTACATCTTTACGACTGAGCGTAACATAATCTTTGGAAAAGGGTAACACATCATGTGGAAAATTATTTAGACTTGAAAAACATTCGATGCTTGAGTAATATCTAGGTATTACTATTGCAAAAATTAAAATCACATTGGTATTAAGGGTAAATTGTATAATATTATTTCTTCATATCTAACCTAACATGATTTCAGAGGACTACAATTAACCTGCGCTCCCACCGGGGCGTCCGGCGCCACCTTCTGCCCCCCACCGGGAGCTATCCGATGGCTCGCCACCCTAACTCCGAGAAATATGGGCGTTAGCGCAAATCTGCAAAGTGCAATAGAAAAGCTCGCGTGAATTTAGTAAGAAATTACTTCACATGTTTTAGTGCTCAGGTCAATGGTTTCACTCTCCAGAGGCTGTCAAATTAGGTCAAGCATCGGCTATTTTCACTCAAATATGCAATGATTAAAGCAAACTGGGCATAACTCTTATGTCATTAGAGCTATTGAGGGCCTGGTGTAGTACATTTGATAGGAAATTGCCAGTACTTTTTTCCACTGTGTGAACGTAAAGACCTCCCGCCAGTGGTCTGACCTCCAGGAGGTCACCTCGTGACCTAAAGATGACTCTGAGGTCACGAAAGGTCAGAAAGTGACCTTGCCGTATATCAACTGAAAGCTAGTGACAAGACAAACACGATGGTGTTTGTTTCCACTGCTCTCAGCTTCAATAGGTTGCAAAAGTTCTCGTCTAAAATACTGTTTTTGACCTCTGGTGACCTTGGAAAAGTCAAAGGGCAAATATGACCCCTGGGATCCGTGGAAAGGGTGTCCAAAAAACGCTGTTCTGAGCAGTCTGAATATTTGCAATAATTTTTGTGGTTTTTGTATCATGGAAAAAACAGCTTTTCCCATGCTTTTCCAATCGGAGAGGCCGCCTCTTTTGCACCTGACTTTAGGGCACGAAATCGAAAAATCTCCTGATATACACCTTTGTAGACTCCCTGGAGGAGTTATGGGAAGTGTAGGAAGTTTCAAATTGATCCGACTTTGAAATGTGAGCTCTTAGCAGAGCTCTAAAGTTGAAGTGAGTGTGACCTTGGTTGACCTCGTCTGGTGACCCTAACTCTTGGGTGACCCTGGGTAAAAAATTGCAGGGATGATGGGAAAATGAAGTGGCAGTGAGAGGTAGAGCTCCTCAACTGCGGTACTGCGCTCTCGTCGTTTCTTCTTCTATCCCGGAAAAAATCTTAGGGTTGGGGCCATCGATGCAAGCTTCGGTGGGGCGCGAGGTTATAGGGGGGCTTCATCTCTCATGCAAAACAATTAAGGACGGGAGTACCACAGGGATCAATACTAGGACCACTATTATTTATTATATACATTAATGGGATCTGTATCGAGTGTCCACTGAAACTAGATTTTACTTATTTCCAGCAGATGATACTGCTAGTATAACCTCGGGGATGATGTGGAGAAGTGCACAGTCAAAAATCCTTATAAAGTTCTTCCAGAAGTGTCCAAATGGTTTCAGTCCAATCGTTTGTCTCTAAATGCCTCAAAATCTCATTATCAGTTTTATTCTGAGCGCTAACATTAGAAATTTTGATGTAAGACTAAATGGAATGCAGCTTAAACGTGAAGAAAACTGTAAAGTAAGTATCTTGGCGTTTATATTGACGAAAAAGCTTAAGTGGAATCCCCACATCCTTTATGTGTCTTTGATTATACGTTGAAATTTAGGGAATCATGAGCAGAGCCTAAGTATTTCCTATCATCGCACGAACTCACTCATTTGTATATTCCTTTTATATTGTACCATCTAAATTATTGTGCAATGGTTTGGGGTAGTAATTACGAATCCACTTTCGATAAGATCATCAAATTACAGAAACGTGCTATTCAAATCATCGGGACAAAAAATCCTATTATTACCACACAAATGAACTGTTTCTAAAATTAAACATACTCTAAATTCCCCTGAACTAGTCTCAGGAACAAAAAGTTATTATATTGTCGAAAGTATTGGATGGTACAATGTCAGATGTGATATCGTCTCTCTTTTTCAGAAATACAGAACAACTAATACGAGGATTAGATTAGACACTTTGAAATACCTCAGGCTACAACAAATTATAGGAAATTTATTCTGGCATGCTCTGCACCTAAATTTTGGAAATAAACTATATGTCCAACCTTTAAATGTATAACGGAAGTTCTTGGGAACAAACATGTGCTTAAAAAATATATCAGAGAAGCTATTCTTTTTTGGGCAATTATAGAATTCTTAATAATGAGCCTTTACGACCGGCGCTGATGGGGTGGTGATGATGTACACCAGAGCACAAATGTGTGCGGGTGTGGGCGTGCGTGTATGTGGAGTGGGATTAGTGCTGGCTTGTAGGTGTAGGCAGAGAGGGAAAGTAATTTGTGGGTGGGGAAGGTGGATGTCTGCTGTGCGTGGGTGGGTGGATCGCGGTACTCGGTGTGTGTGTGGGTGTGTACGTGCGCGTGTGTGTGGGATGTGTAGGCAGGCGTGCGTGCGTGCGTGGATCTGGATGTGTGTGTGTGTGTGTGTGTGTGTGTGTGTGTGTGTGTGTGTGTGTGTGTGTGTGTGTGTGTGTGTGTGTGTGTGTGTGTGTGTGTGTGTGTGTGTGTGTGTGTGTGTGTGTGTGTGTGTGTGTGTGTGTGTGTGTGTGTGTGTGTGTGTGTGTGTGTGTGTGTGTGTGTGTGTGTGTGTGTGTGTGTGTGTGTGTGTATGTGTGTGTGTGTGTGTGTGTGTGTGTGTGTGTGTGTGTGTGTGTGTGTGTGTGTGTGTGTGTGTGTGTGTGTGTGTGTGTGTGTGTGTGTGTGTGTGTGTGTGTGTGTGTGTGTGTGTGTGTGTGTGTGTGTGTGTGTGTGTGTGTGTGTGTGTGGGTGCGCTGTGCCCGGCGTGCGTGCGTGCGCGCGCGCGTGCGTGCGTGCGTGGGGCGTGCGTGCGTGCGTGCGTGCACTAACGTTACAATTGTGGTGAATCCATCTGTGGTGTGCATGCATTAATGATGTAGTATCCTGCGCTCTCCCCGAATGTTACTAGCTCTTACCATTCTTTTCGGGGAGGGCAGGGAATCAACTAACCCTTACTAGCTAAAAAAAAAAGAAAAAGAGGACTAAGTGCAGCACCAGACTATTTCTCTTAGAAAAAAATTAGGACTACGAAAGATGTACCCCCAAACAAAAACACACTAAAAACATGTAAGGGATATTTTCCTTGCCAAATGTGGAACAAATAATTAGTAACCAACGTGATCCATGGCTCGTGAAATTTATAGTGGGGGAAGACAGTGTGAACCTTGGTAATGGGGCTGCACATGGAAGACTGTAATTGTGTGTCCTAATAAATACTTCCTAGTGTATATATGTGTGGGTTTGTGCGTGTTGCAGTGTGTGTGTGTGTGTGTGTGTGTGGTGTGTGTGTGTGTGTGTGTGTGTGTGTGTGTGTGTGTGTGTGTGTGTGTGTGTGTGTGTGTGTGTGTGTGTGTGTGTGTGTGTGTGTGTGTGTGTGTGTGTGTGTGTGTGTGTGTGTGTGTGTGTGTGTGTGTGTGTGTGTATGTGTGTGTGTGTGTGTGTGTGTGTGTGTGTGTGTGTGTGTGTGTGTGTGTGTGTGTGTGTGTGTGTGTGTGTGTGTGTGTGTGTGTGTGTGTGTGTGTGTGTGTGTGTGTGTGTGTGTGTGTGTGTGTGTGTGTGTGTGTGTGTGTGTGTGTGTGTGTGTGTGTGTGTGTGTGTGTGTGTGTGTGTGTGTGTGTGTGTGTGTGTGTGTGTGTGTGTGTGTGTGTGTGTGTGTGTGTGTGTGTGTGTGTGTGTGTGTGTGTGTGCGTGTAAAGCAGAGTGCGTGCATGCAGGTGCGTGCGTGTGCGTGCGTGCGTGTGTCCGACTCTGCTGCTCCTGCTTGCTAATTTGCCTGCTCGCTTGCTTGCTCTTATGCCTGCATGTCTGCCCTGACTGGTCGTCACTGTCTCCCGAGTTCTCCGGAGAATAAGTTACTATCTTTCTATCTTTTCGCAGAATCTCGGAGGGGCTAAACACGAATCTCCAGTTTTGTGTAGCTCCCGCTTAGAAAAAGACTAACAATCTAACCGGTAATGAGCTAAATTATTGTGCATTTAACCTCAACAGACCTAAATAGACCTAACCTCAATATTCCCACCTGTTCCCTGTATATTTTACAGGGAGCTCCTCCTGGCAGTTTTTACTAATAGTATAGATATTTATTATGCTTTCTTTAAGTTACTTTCTTTTTCCCTAGCAGGATGTGCCGCGACCTGTAATATTTTATATTCTGTGCGGTGTTAACGTAAGGGCACTGTTGTCGTTCGATCGCGGAGGGGGGCACACGCCTGGCTACCCGTTTGACATCGGGTGGCGGACCTTTCTAGCGGGAATAGAATTGTATGATAAAAAATTATTGTATCAAGGTCATCCCAACAGTGCAAGACAAATTCTTCAGAAAATCCCATGGTTGCGAGGTTTTGATTTTGGAAAAGCCTAGTTTCTCCCAGAACTTGCATTTGAAGGAGCACTATGGTTTCTATTGTGGTACCTGTACCTGAACGTGCTGCCACTGTCACTCCTCCCTTCCTGATCCCGTCGAAGCGTAAGGGCCGCAGGCACCGGGTCGTTGGAGGGGCGAGCCGCCGGCGGCGGTCTGGCTGCCAACTCTGTAACACCGGTGCCGTGCAGCCAACTGTGGCCGCCACAGTTGGGGCTGGGGGCAGAGCCGGAGTTCAGTTGGCGCCCGAGGAACGTGTGGCGAGTCCCACGCGCGGCTCAAGTGCGAATACTCGGCTGGAAATGATGAAGGAGCCCATTGTCCAGGTAATAAAAAATTTGCTAGGGTTTAGGGACTCACTAACTGCCAGGAGAAGTGTGGCGTTGCCAACTCTCTGCCTCATGCGGCGTAGAAATGGTAAGAAATATGTGGGGAAGGCAGGGCTGTTGAGGTGTCAAACCAGACTAAACCAGGCCGCTTACCCACCGAAAATGTAGTATTTTCCCGGGCCTGTCCTGATGTGGCTTTTTGCAGTTTTGTATAGATAAAGTTACGTTACGAGATGTTAAGAGAAAATCAGATCGAGATGGATACTATTACCAAATCGAAATCCACCCGTGCATGAAAATGCGTGCTACAAACAATCTCAGACGATCTGATCCTCCAAAGACATCACAAAAAATTTTTTCAGCCAAATCACAGCACTTTATTTTTGAATTTAATTTGTGTGTCAATCCCAAGAGATCGACCTCAGAGGAAAAGTATTTCGGCAAATCCACTGTGTACTCCGGAGTGGAATTCCTCGCCGGACGCGACGCGCGGCTTCTGACGGTCAAATCAAAACCCAACCAGCCCAAGGGCGCGTTCAGCGAAGCAATCCAGAGGGGTGCGCTGAGACAAACACTGCTGTTAAGACCGCAAGTTATTGCCAAGAATAAGCCGGGGCATTCCACATTTCAGCACACGCGACGGTCGATTTTACATCCTCGCGTCTTCGATTTTCTTCAAACTTCTTTATCCATGAGGTTATTGGCAAGCCCAGAACACGCTTTCGCCATTTTTAGCCTCGCTATTAGGTACAACGGTTGAGGAACTTGTAGCCACCGCCAGTTTTACTCCCTTTGCCTCCGCAGCAGTTTCTTCTATTAGCTGTTTTATCCTTTTAGAATAAGCATAAAAGGATAAATATATATATGAAAAAACGCTTGGAAATAAAGCCAATGGACGCAACGGTGGCGATGCCAAAACAATTTATTTTTATTGAAAAAGTTGTGTTTATTAAAAAGATGTATTAGTAAAAAATATGTTTTTCAGCGTCAATTTGAAAACTGACGGTAGCGCGTAAAAAAGCATCATCGTCTAAAAGTGTACAGAAAAAATAAAGTCCGTGTGTATTTCCTTCTAAGCCCATAAAAACCACCAGAACATACTATGGGTATAGTGCCGTCAGCGGCGACTCAGCCCCCTGCTCCCTCCGCGCGGTGCGCATGGCACTGTATGGCACGTATATGGCACTGTATGGCACGACCTGAATATCAGTGCCGATGGAGCAAGGTTGTGCGCTGACAGGAGACCTTTTACAATCATTTCTGTCGTTTTTTCCTCCTTGATTCAGTGATTTTAATTACCGTCTTAAAGCTCGAGACATGCCAGTTGAGGTGCGATGAGGTCAACCCGTAAGTTAATTAAAAACCGCGGGTATTTGCTTTTAAGCATGAACAACCGGCGGCATATAATATGGGTAAGTGCTGTTGGCGAAGCCTGCCCATTAGGGTGGCGCATATTGGATGAAGTTGTGAATTTTATAGGTGGGGGTGACTTTCTTTTCCCATTATTTTGATCATTCTGGGTCTATTAAGATCATAATAAGCAAAACCGAATAATTGCTAGGGTCGCGCATTGAATTCAAAGTTTTTAGTTTTTCCAAAAATATGTAACAAAACAGACAAAGATCCTTATAAATATTCGGCCACATCTTGTAGCCAAATTCGGACCTTTTCTTGTTAAAGATAAGATATTTAGCTTTCAGTCTATGCTAGTTTGACTTACTTACAGGGATTGGTCCACCTTGTAGGTCATTTTTTGTGTAACCTTTTACTTTTTTCTGAACTTGGCTCTCAATGGGCCTATATATAGGAGAGACAGTCATACAGCTCGAGTTTTTACATTGGCGGACGCAGGGGGGCCATTCCGGCCATGGCCCTCCTGGGGTAGGCTGGAGGGGCCCAACCTATCTTTTGGCCCCCCAAACGCCGGAATTTTTTTGAAAAAGGTGTTTACACTAGGTCTGTAGAGCAAAAATCTTCGCTCCCACCCCCCCCACGGAGAGCGATCATGCACTGGGAGAAAGAGCTTATACTAGGTCTGTCGAGCACTGGAAAAAGGTGTTTACACTAGGTCTGTAGAGCAACAAAATCTTCGGTCCCACTTCCCCGCCCCCCGGGAGGAGAGGCAGACATGGGTTTGGCCCCGCCAAAACTCGGGTCTGCGTCCGCCCCTGAGTTTTTACCACTATTTCTCTTTAGGACTGTGCGGACTGTTGTTATCTACAATAGGGGTCCAGGGGGCTGTGGGCCCCGAAATCCCAAAATATCATCATTTGACCCCACCAGAAGGACACATTTTTCTCCATTTCTGTTACAGAAACTTTTCCCAATTTTTCACTCAACGATACTACTTCCTCGATTTGTTCTCCATTTACTCGATTTTTACCCCTTCCCCGTCCGAAAGGTGTCCTTTAGATCCACCAATGTTTATCTATGACTACTTTGAGTAATAATTTACTCAGTCTGGACACGTGAAGGCAAGTTTTACTGACTTGTGCGTCTTAATGCCTATGCGAGTAACCACCCCAGAAAGTTTACTTATCCGACCAGATTCCTCTTTTCCTGCAGAGTTCATTTTCTCCTAGATGCCAAATACAAATAGTGTGAATAACCTTTGCCTTGACCAACCAGGCTAAAACATGGCTAGAGAGGGATCAAAATCCGAACAGAAGGGGGACGAAGAGGCGCGACACGAGCCTTAAATCCCTCCACTGAGCGTTATTTGGTGGACTAACCAGCATCTTCAGTTGCGGGCACCAAACTGCCTACAAAGCGTCATGGACTGATAATCTTCTGTCAGGCAGTGCATAAATCCGTCGACAGGCAAAAGGCGTTCGATGAAACCGCGGAAAATGTCAAGGTGTTCTGGAGCATGGCGCGCATTAAGACAATTTCTAACAGACGTGTTGCGGCGCCAGCTTTCACGACTTCGGGAGGAGTGGCGTGGTTTACAAACGAGCAAGAGTTCGGGCGGTGTTGCGGAAGAGAGACGCGAGAAGTTCCGGGAAAACCTGGGTAAAATTTGAGATATCGTAGCTCCTGATTCCATTGAAGAAATCAATACAAAATCGGCTGCTCACACTGCCAACAAAACGAAGGACATGAACTTGACCCGCAGACAATGGTTGATGGAATAAGTGGATGGTCAGTGACAAAATAAAGCCGTTTTATCAATCTAAATGGTCTTTTCACTTCTGTTTGAGCACTGCACATAACTTACCGTTTTAAAAGCGTGAGATATTAGATGATGACATAAAACGGATATTGAAATGCTTGGCCGTTTGCAGAGTGAGAAAATGACCGCATTCGGGATTAGCCAAAGAATTATCGAAATTACTACTTGCAACGTTCTTCACTTACGTGAAACTACTAAGTTATTTGTAATACTTGTTGCTCAGTGCGAAATGCAGTACGTATTATTGGGTAATGACGTTTAGTCATTAAACGCGCAAATCACACCCAATAAACGAAAACAAGTTATCAATTTATCAAGAGAGTGCTTGTGCACGTTGAAACTTTTATTTGTATTCCAATTGGTCCCACTTATAGGACAAACTGCGCATGCCTTTTCCTGCCATGATCTATTTCAACATTCGATCACATGGCCACCATGATTCTCTCATCACCTCTTGAAATTTCACGTACAAGAGCCTTTCTCCCATTCTGACAAATTCAAAGATATAAATAAAGGACTGGGTATGAGGTGGCTTAGTGGATAGCACCCTTGTCTTCTAAGTCACCGGTCCTGGCCGAAGTCCCGGCGGAGCCTCTGAATAAGTCGATCTGATCCCCAAAATCCCTTCCAACAGGGTGAGAGTTGGTGACGCCGTATGACCCTGGCAGTTGGTGCGTCGTTAAACCCCAACAATTATTATTACAAATAAAGGACTATGGAAAATGCCCACATGTTTATTCTGTGTTTATCGTACCGTTTCGCCTTTCCCAGTATCGAGTCTGCAATCTGGTTTAAAAGCGTCTTGTATAGGAGCAATTAATCATGTGTCAGAAGCCGGTGACGAACGAGGTAAGAAACGGCTTCTATTCTGACAGTTTTTCCGGTCTTGTCGTCTGTTGTTGTCTGTTCTGAGCGCTGGTATCAGAGACTTAAAACTTTTGTGGATAGAAGGCACTTCCAAACAAATAAGCACCACGGTTGTCAATTTTCAAAATTTCCAAAATTTAGCCCAGAATTTTACATTATGTAATTAACTTTTATTTTTATACTTTGCTAATTCATCTAGAGTATTCAAACTTGCACCCTTTACATCAGGGAAATTTGTAGTTCACACAAAAAGTTGGAAAGAAAAAGTCTCAAATTTAGTGCTCTAAATTAGCTTTTGAACTTTCCACCCCTAAATTTGGCGGAAAACTCATGGTCAAAACTATAGGCCCGAAATATCTGAAGCTACGGCAGTTCAGGTTCTAAGTCAAATGCCAACTTATAGGCCTGTTTGTGCAGTACTGCACAAACACACAAAACGAAAACGGAAATTTGAGGGTCCTTTTTGGCCAGTTCCGTGAAGGTCTGCATTTCCCAAAATATCATTCAAACCCTTATATCTTCCGATCTAATTGATAAAATTTAGTTTCCATTTCAGATAATAAAAGAGAACAGCCTCCCTTATCATATATGTAGAGATAAAAACTTTCAGACTGAAACTTTTCATTTTATAGGCAAAAATAAAATATAAGTTTTGAAACTTTTTATTCTCAGCCCCTGGTTTCCAGAATATCATAGCTACGGTATTGAACTTAACACGGCTGGATAGCAAACTTCGTTGCCGTCATTTTTCTCACTCATATCCCCACTTATCGCTTACGGCGTCCGAGCTACAAGTCGTAAAATACATTTCATTTCGCGACGTGTGTTGATACATACGCCCCCTCCATAGTGAGCACTTCAGCCTCGAGGCTGGGGCTGCCGCAGCCGCTGCCGAGAGCCGCAAAATTCGACGGTATGCCAGCATTAGCTACCGATATCACTTCGTGCCCCTTGCCGTTGAAACGGGTGGTACGATCGGTAAGGCAGGAGCAGCCTTCCTTCGAGAATTAGGGCACCGTCTGGTCCGTGAAACGGGCGACAAGCGCGAGTCGGAATGGCTGATGCAGCGAATCTCCGTAGCTGTCATATGAAGCAACTCCACCCTCCATAACCCTAGCTGGAAAGGAAGGTGCAGATCCGCCTTCCAAACTAAAAAACATCACTGTACCTTCGGCCCCGGCAAAACCGCCTGGCTAGATACCGCGCCATGTTCAGGGACATGGCCGGTAGGTCCCCGAGGAAGGAGAGTGAGCCGGCATCAGAGCTGACTTCCCAGTGCTCACGGGACCCTATGTCAGACCCCTGAGCTGGCAAGGTACCTCAGGCCGCGAGTATCTGTGGAAAAAGCTCTGGAAACCTATATGGAGTAAAACTATGGTAAAGGAGGAGGAAGAGGATTAAGTTTTTTTTAAGTGTAACTTTGATAATGTTATTTAGTGTGTCTTGATGCTCCAATATAAGTTTTCAAAGTGGTAATTTTATCGGTTCATTTTTGCTTCACACCGGGGTTTAGGTGGTTAGAGTCATTGGAGGGAAATGGAAATTTTGCATTCAGCTAGGTAAGAGACATATGTCGACATTCCATCTGGTTAGATATCAATAAAACACCAAGTTACCTTTACTAACATGCCGTTTGTCCACTCATCGTTGTAGCATATTGCCAGGCGTCACCCGGCGCTCACGCCGCCGTGACTGCCGGCGATCGGAGCGTTAGTTAGCTAGGGGCTTTATAAGGCGTTCTGTGCAAAGCACCTTTGCCCGCCTCTAAAGAGTGGGGAGAATTTTCCGGGAGGGGTGTTTACTTTAATGTCGCAGAACAAAGGGACGAATCTTATTTCAAGCAATGGGTCGCGAAGTGTAGCAACATTTGCGAGGGAAGGGTATTGCTACGTCAGGAGATGCCGAGCCTGGGGCACAGGTAGGATTTTAAAGGGTACGTGAAGAGGCTTTTCAGCGTAAAGATTAGTTTTTTTATGTTAAACTTGTTCCTTGTTATCGAATGACTGTTTTGCTTACGTTACTCGAGTTCCTTCATTGAAAAATAATAATTTTGGGTTATTAGAAACACCTGCAAGCACCATGACGTGATGCCGCGGACCTTTATCCTGCAAACCAGGAGGTGAGGTTACAGCACCCTCTCTGGCTGGGTAGCCGCCGCATAGGGAAAGAGAGAAGGGTAATAGAACAGATAGAGTGTTAGGGAGGGGTGTGAGTTGGTTAGTTGTTAGTCTTAGATGTGGTTAGTATAGTTAGTAGTCCTTAAGTGAGGGTTAGTTGGTTAGCAAACAGGAACGGATGGTTAGATAGGGTTAGTTGGTTAGTTGAACTTTTTTGTTCTTTTTTTTTGTTTTTTTTTTTTCCTGTGGTAAGAGCTATTCTGAGTCTACCATACCTTAGGACCAGACAGTTAAAGCCTTGTTTGAAGCACCTATTGTTTAAATTTGTCAGAGGGACGTTTATAGTGTAATTGTTATTTCTAATATGAGGGGTGCTCTTCGGATGCAGGTATTTTTCATACCTGCCACCATAGACGTTCAGATAAAGCTCTCGAGCCTAGTAGCCTTCAGGAATGTAAAGAACTTGTCCAGCATCTCAGGGTGATCATTGCCGAGAAGATTGGAAAGGTTTACTGGAATATTTTGTGATGCGGCAATAACCTAGCATGGGCCGCCTATGGGCATCGTGCTGGGGACAGTCGATGAGGATATGGTAGGGATTTTCCATGGCAGAGCAGGTACCACAGGTACCTACACGCCCATAGGCATTTAATTTAGTGTGTCCGCTTCTGAGTCTGGTCAAGATGACCTCACGCCGGCGACTGTTTTGGTTGGAGCTGGGCCAGTAGCCGATGTTAGGCTTTATATGGAATAAATGGGCGCTGTGGTTAGTGGTCCAGTCATTTTGGATGTACTTCCGGATATGGTTCTGGAGGAGAGCTTTGCTATCGTCTCCAGACCATTTGAGAGGTGTTACGTCTCTGAGTTCTTCAGATTTTCTGGCCTGTTCGTCGGCTTTTTCATTTCCGAGAATTTTGCAGTGGCCCGGGATCCAAAGAAAAGAGACATCTGGGATATCGTCGATACCCTTCTGGATGTCTGCTAATACGTGATGGCTGGGGTTGACGACGTTAGTGATAGCTTGCAAAACAGATTTAGAGTATGAACAGATGACGGCTGAATTAATATTTAGGGCTCTAATCCAGGACTGGTGTATCGAGAATGGCGACAGCCTCGGCAGTAAAGATAGAAAAGTTGTCCGGAAGTCTTTTTTGGAGACAAATATTTTGCCCCCAGATCCCGAGGCCTACTTTTTCGCCCATTTTAGAGCCGTCTGTGAAGATGAAGGTTTTGCCAGTGTTGTTAGACTGGATCTCTAAGAATTTCTGAGAGATCTCCTCTGTGGTGAGGTTGTCTTTGCGTGTGGTGAAAGAAACTCCACTTTGGGCTGTTTGCGAGTCCAAAAGCGGGAGAGTGGGGGTTTCCCTATGGCTTCTGGGATCGCAAGCTTCAGGGTTTCCAGGGTCTTAGGTCTAGGTCAGGGTCTACTCTATTCTTAAATGGAGGCCAGGTTGTCCGATTAGTTTTTGATACACGTCCGGGGTGGTCAAAACATTGTTTCGCCGGGTGATTTTCGGTAGATTGGACCTTGATATAGTAAGAGATAAGCTGGAAGTGGCGTCTTGTTTGGAGAGGGCACAGCCCACTGTCCACTAACAAGCTGGTGATGGGGATTCTCTGACCGCGCATGTGGCTGCCCGGATACTTGCGTTTTGGATGCGCTCTAGCTTTAGCTTATTAGTGTTGTTTGTTGAGTCAAAGACGAACGAATTATATTCAAGTATGGGCCGGATCAAGGACTTGTAGAGCATGAGCAGAGTCTTTCGATCCCCACCGTACTCTGTTCCGCCGAGCATGCGAAGGATATTGACTCGTTTTTGACAGCTAGAGACGACTTTGGTAACATGCTCGTTAAAACTAAGGCGGGTATCAAGGATGACGCCTAAGAATTTGAAACTTTTCGCGCATTCAATGGGTTTGCCTGAGATTTGGAGCTGAGGAACTGCGTGTCGCACACCTGGCCTGGCAAAGACTACGACTGATGACTTTTCGGCCGAGAGTGATGCATGAATCTAGCAAGGTGGCCATGGACTCCCAGTTTAAATAGTTTATACAAAAGGACGTCTTTTTGTATACGATCAAAGGCCGACTTGATATCTAAGAATGCAGAAATTGTGACTTGCTTCTTGTAGAAGCCATTTTGGACGTTATTGATCAGTTTGATCAGATTGTCAGTGGTGGCTCGCCCGCGCCAGAAACCCGATTGCATAGCATCGAGTTTCTTTTCGAGAATTTCGTGCAGTCTTACGTTGACCATGCGCTCTACAAGCTTGCTAGCACAGCTAGTAAGCGAAATGGGGCGATAACCTTTAGGGTCTGTTTTTTCTTTGCCAGGTTTTGGAATGGGAATGATGACACTCTCCCGCCACATAGTAGGGACCGAGTCGCTAAGAAACATGTTGTTAATGGCCGAGAGAAGGTATTTTAGTGCTGTCTGGCTGAGGTGCCTGAAGAAAAAGTAGTGAATTTCATCCGGGCCCACTGCAGAGTTTCCACACTTTCTAATGGAGTAATTTAGTTCGGTCATTGTAAAAGGTACGTTATAGTACTCCTGATTACTAGAATTGAAGAATGTGCGGCGTTTGCACCATTCGGCCTGTTCTTTGAGCGCTGGTTGTAGGAACTGTTGGCTGCAACGCCATTGTAATGATCAGCAAAGGCGTCCATGACTTCCTTGGGTGCCGTGATGTTTTGGCCGGAGATTGTCAGTTGAGGGAAGGGTCCACGGGGGCGGTTGTTTCGGCAGAGAAAGCTCCAATGGTTTTCCAGATTTGAGAAATGGGTGTGAAGCGGTTGAATTTAGAAACGAAAGCGTTGGAACTATCCTTTTGGACCCGCTTGCACGTGTTTTGAAAGTGGGCTTTGGCTGCCCGGAAGGCATTGCGAGTAGGGCTGTGTGCCCTCCTCTCGTAGGCTTTCCTGGCTCTAATCATTTGAGCTTTGGCGTGTGTCGTCTCTGCATTCCACCATGGGGCTCCTTTTTCTGGCGGGGGCCTTGACGTTTTGGTATTGCTAAATGTGCTGCTGAGCTGATGGCCCTTAGTACCGAGTCAATGTCTGCCGAGTCGGGGTCACCTCCGGTGACAAGTGTGAGGTCGACCTCTGCCTCAAACTTGTTCCAGTCGGCACGTTTTAGATTCCATGAGGGTGTAAAAAAGAGTAACATGGTCGATTAAGCCTGTGGGAATACCAATTTTTATTGGGAGGTGATCGCTCATTCCTGGGTTGTCTTCGACTTCCCAGGTGAACAGTGACGCAATTCTAGGAGAGCAGCACGAGATATCAATAGCAGTATCAGGAATGGCCACCGCGCATTGCTTGGTGGGTCGGAGCGCCGTTATTTAAGATAACTAGATTTTGAGAGTCTATTGCGTCATAGATGATTTCGCCTCTGCGAGTGGTGGTGGCGCTGCCCCATGAGGGATGATGACCGTTCAAGTCTCCAGGTAGTAGCAAAGGGCCGGGAATTTGTGCCAAAAGTTGGGCGAGGTCCCGAGCCGACGGGTCAGGATCGCTTGGAGAGATGTACAGCGAAATCACCGTCAATTTGACGTGCTGAATTTCTACATTAATAGCAACACAGTCGAGTGGCGTTACCAAAGGCACTTGGCTGTGAGGGATGCTATTTTCGATAAGGATGGCAGTGCCTCCTTTACGGACAGTAGCGTTTACATTATGGCGGTACCAAGAGTAACCCGAGATTTTTAATTTGTTATTATCATTATCATTAAAGAGGGTGTCTTGGAGCGCTGCTACTGCCGGCTTTTTCTCAGCAAAGATTGATTTAAATAATGAGAATTTCCCAATTAGACTGTTTGTGTTCCATTGGAGAATTGAACCCTGTTTATTGATGTGGTTATGGTCTGGTAAAAACGTACCCAATACTACCCATAATGCATCACAAGTAATTAGAGTACCGTAAAAGTCCGACTTTACAATAAGATTATTTTGTTTCGGTTTTTGGACCTTGGGTGGATCCACGGAACAAGTAGCGTAGGTGCCCCCGACCCCTTCCCCCACCCCTTCCTCCAACCCCCTCCCCCCATCCCCCCCCCCCAATCCCGCAATCGACCATCGGCGCCCTCTGAAATTGTAAAGACACGCCTCGATGGCGAAGGTCGATGGCGCTCCCTGAAATGTCGCTTCCCATACGCGGATTCAGGATTGCCTATCGGGGGCGAGGTGGAAGGGGAAACTTCCTGGTGGGCGCTATCTGGATCAGGGACCGCCACTTTTGGCCGGAAAAACCTATCAAGTAGTCGCTAAATCCTATCAGTGGGCGCCGATACTTGCATCTCGGGGGAAAACGACATTTCAGGGGGGTGCCATCGAACTTTCCAGGGGGTTCCGTGACAATTTCAGGGGGCGCTAAGATTCTATGGGGGCACATGTCCCCTTTCCCCTTGGATCCGCCTACGTCGTTTGGGGGGGGCACGGGGGCACGGAGGTGGGGGTCGTTACGGGTGTGGGGCTAAGGAGCTCGAGCATAAGCGGATACAGGACATCAGTACGGGGGTGGGGGCTAAGGAGCCCGAGCATAGGCGGATCCAGGACATCAGTACGGGGGTGGGGCTAAGGACCTCGAGCATAGGCGGATCCAGGAATCAGTACGGAGGTGGGGCTAAGAAGCTCGAGCATAGGCGGATCCAGGACATCAGTACGGGGGTCGGGCTAGGGAGCTCGAGCATAGGCGGATCCAGGAGAGTACGGAGGTGGGGCTACTGATTTCGAGCATAGGTGGATCCAGGACATAAGTAAGGGGGTGGGGCTAAGGAACTCGAGCATTGGCGGATCCAGGACATCAGTACGGGGGTGGGGATAAGGAGCTCGAGCATAGGCGGATCCAGGACATCAGTACGGGGATGGGCCTAAGGAACTCGAGCATAGGCGGATCCAGGACATCAGTTCGGGGGTGGGGCTAAGGGGCTCGAGCATAGGCGGATCCAGGACATCAGTACGGGGGTGGGGCTTAGGAGATTGAGCATAGGCGGATCCAGGACATCAGTACGGATGTGGGGCTGAGGAGTTCGAGCATAGGCGGATCCAGGACATCAGTACGGGGGTGGCGCTAAGGAGCTCGAGCATAGGCAAATCCAGGACATCAGTATGGGGGTGGGGCTAAGGAGCTCGAGCATTGGCGGATCCAAGACATCAGTACGGGGGTGGGGCAGAGGGGCTCGAGTATAGGCGGATCAAGAATTTCCGATAGGGGAGAAAGCTTCCCGGGAGAAGAGGTGTAATCCGGAACAGGGGGCCGCACTTTTACCGGCAAAACCTATCAGGTGGACGCAAAATCCTTGCGAAGGGCGCAGATTTTCGCATCTTAGGGGTTGGAAGTGACATTTCAGGCGGTGCCATCGAATATTTAAGGGGGCGCCGTGGCCATTTCAGGGGGCACCGAGGGTCGATCAAGGGGGGTCACGTGCCCCTATGCCCACCCCCCCCCACCACCCTGAATTCACCTATTAGCTCGAGTATCCCCATCATTGCTTTGAAACATCCTCTGCCTATGCCGTAGCTGTAGGCATTTTCACATGGTCGCACACACACTGTCGCATTTTCACGCACCCTAGCCTCGCCCCTTGTATCCGCCACCGTGTTTAGACATATAAATGATATATAGATATCGTTGCATTCTGTTCCATATTATCGAACAATACCAATGAGCGACAATCGTTCATGCAGATTTCGAATCTGGTCTTCAGGTCAATGAAAGGTCACTGCACATGCGCAGTGGAACTGATGGGACCAGAGGCCATCTCGGCAACCTACGGGTCGATTTTCTTGAAATTTTGTGAACAAGAGAATACCTTGGAATGTAAACAAAAAATGTCATATTGAAGTTGCACTGCTTTGCGCATGCGCAGTAGAAATATTAAAAATAGGCCTTAAAGTTGAGGATATTTCAGAGGAGGATATGAACAGAGGAGAGCCAACATGCTTAAATTTAGCATAAATGTTTTGTCACCCTTGGTAACTACAAAGGTCAGTGCGCATGCGCATTATATTTTATGGTCATGGAGGCTATCTCGGGAGCCAACAGACCGAATTTGCTCAAATTTTGCGACTAAAAGCAGAATAATATCTGCTAATCCCAATTGGCGGCATTATGACGCTACACCGTGCTGCACATGCGAAAAATACTGCGCATGTCCTTAGTATTCCTAGCGTAGCTCCTTAGTATTCCTATTGGAATTCTAAGGAATAAAAGACTATAAGGGATAATTTAGACCAGGAGACAAACACACGGCATACCAACATGCTTCAGTCAATTATAACGGTATCTTCGCTCTCATTCACTGCTGACGTTACTGCACATTAACCGAATCTAACTCGGTAGCAAATAGGCTAAATTGGCTGAAAATCTGCAGGTAAAGGTAAAATATGGTCGGCAAACCCACCATATTTTACATTGTATTTCCTTTCTCCTGCATATGCCCAGTCTTTACTTAAAAAACAAACTTTATACGTGTGTTTACTTATGTGACGACATGAACAGAGGGCAAACGTGACGCAGTGTGCAGAGACATGCTAATGTAGGAAAACATGGGCTTACACAGGGGATTGAATGGAGCCATAATGAGAACACAAAACCTAAAACTCCAACATTGCGTTGTTATAAGTATCAAACTGCGGAAGACACTCGCCTGTCAATCGAACTGTTTGGCTAACGTATATTGTCACCGGCTTCTCCTGCGCCGGAGCGGCACCTGCCGAGGCCGCAGGCCGGTGTGTTAAAGTCCGGTTTGCATTGCCTTCAATGTCGAAGCTTCTCCGATGAGCTAATTTTCCGAGACCGCGGATAGGCCAGATTCAAACTGGCTGCAATTATTTTCGATCCTAGTGGGGGGATCGAAAACAATCGGAAATAATCGACTTCGCTCCCACCATTGTCTAACGAATCTTTGCCACGTGACATGGCAAAATGATGTTCATCATATTTGATATCAAAATGCACTGATGCAAAATGCAAACAATCCTTCTTCATAAATAGGAGAAATTATCAGATATGTAGTTTTATGTTCGGCTGTTGCATTTTTCCTGATGCATAGACCGGACGGGGTGTGTATTGCATTTGTCCTGATACCTGGTGCCAAATTTTCAGTTATAGTTTTTTAGAGACGCTGAAGAAAAGTGTGGACTGAACTGTTGAGCAGCTCATCGTTTCAAAAATCACGCCAAATAGATATATTACTTTATTCCCCTTCCACCAAAACGTCCAAAGCCACGATTACAAGTACAGCCAAACCGAACTTTGCGTCCTGAGGCGTGTTGGGAACAAACCCAAAGTGAGATTAGACCTAAACTTTTGGGGTTGTAAGAATTATTCCATCGGTAAAAAAGGTCAGACTCCATGAAAGTGCCAACCAAACGCCGGGCCAACCACGACAAAAAACAAAATTCGAGATATTTGGCCACAAAATGCCCAACCTCGCAGCCCTGATGCTGTCTCAATGTATTCCAAATGAATAAACTATAATCTTATTTTTCTTTATGAGTCTGGCAAGGTATATAAATTCCTTAAGTATCAAACACATGTGGTTTATAGTCTAAATTAAGACAAGTTGTTTTATGTACATACATACTCACGTACTATGATGTGTGACTGTTGCTGCCATAATCATCTAGGGAATGTCGTGCAAAAACCAGTTTATAATTTTTTCAAGCTTAGCGACGCACCAACTGTCCGTGGTGGGTCTAGCCGTTATGTTGGGGGGGGGGTGGGGGCAAGCCAAAGCCGATAAGCAAAAAGCCCACGCGGTGAAGTCTGCCACAATTTGTCTAGACCGGGATTTTGCGGGTAAGCGCATGAGTCGAAAAGCAAACATAAATAAATAAAAACGTCGCGGAGAGAAAAATGTGGCCAAAGCATGTTTTTTGCAATACAAGGCCTAATAATTACACTGCAGTTGACGGGTTCTGGTTGAAGTTGAGAGTTGAAGCAAAAAAACCTTGGTTATAAACTAACAAGAAGTCTGGGCAAAAAGGAGGCCGACAGCTTTGGGGGAGGGTGGGGACAAAAAAAAGTTTTTCCCCGAGCATTTTGTTTTGGGAGGAGGGGCAAATTCCTTGCCCCCCTAGATCCACCACTGCCAACTGGGTCATTCCACCATAAATCGAGCAAGGCATAAACCCTACTATTTTTAATTCTTCCAAAATTGGTATATGGGGACTCTCAAGGGTGTAGAATCCACTCATGACACCCAAAAAATTATTTGAAAATTGGTTTGAGAGAAATAGCCCCCGGAAATTTTTGAAGGTTATTACACAGGCATTAATTAGAATGCCTATAGCTCCAAAAGTTTTCAAGTAATTTCTGAAACAATTGCAATCTTAGGATGTAAATTTTACGGGCAACATTTTGGCTATCTTCAATTGTAAATTTGAAACAAAAAATTGTTAGTCATCTCATGACCTAGTTTTATAACGGTAACCTTGACCCGTAGTACAGTGAAATTAAAGAATTCTCTTGAAAGAGTTTTGACGTATGGTAGTAGTCTTTCAAATCAAATAATGAAAAAATGGCTTTCGAAATGCATATACTACTTTTAGCTTCATATATATAACACTAGGTGTCACTGTGGAGCTATTCCATTCTAACTTATTTTCTAACTGACTTGCAACTTTAAAATAAGAACATGGAAGAATGAAAATCGAGCAGTTGGCCTGGAATTGAAACATTTTACCACAAGCACAGGTATAAGGGGTTACCCTGCCCTATTTTGAATTCACAATATTGTCCCTTTGAGAATGAATTTAGCTGTTGTAAATGTCATAAATAGTTGTTTGGATCATTGTACATCTTTTGAAAATAAATGTGTCCCCGTCACATTGAATCACCGAACTATGATGTATTTCCAGAAGCATTTAACCCACGCCCCACCGGCGGTCCGGCGCCATCGTCGCCCTACCGGAGGGCCATCAGTGCTCCCCCTAACTTCGAAAATATGGAAGTTAGTGCAAAGCTGCAAAGTTATTAGAAAGCTCATGTGAATTCAGTAAGATTTTATCTAGCATGTTTAAGCGCTCAGGTATATGTGTTAACCTCCAGAGATTAAGTTATGTCACGATAGGCTATTTCCAGTAAAATATGTAATCCTTACAAAACTTGACTATAGCTCTCACGCCATTAGAGCTATTGAGATCTGGCAAAAATCATTTGATAAGAAAATGCCAGGACCTTCTCCGCTATGTGGAACATAATGTCCTACCGCCAGTGGTTTGACCTCCAGAGGGTACCTCGTGACTTATTATGACCTTATGTCACTAAAGTTAAGAAAGTGACCATGTTGTATACCAAATGAAAACCAGCGACGAGACATACACGATGGCCTTTTAATCAGTGCTCTAGCTTAATTAGGTCAAAAGTTATGGTCAAAATGCTGTTTTTGACGTGTGGTGACCTCCGATGCTCTCAGATAGGTCAAAGGATCCATGAAAAGGTATCCAAGAAAGTTTTTTTGTGAGAAATCTGAACATTTACCGTTATTTTGTGAATTTTAGTTCATAAGGAAGCTTTCCCCATGTTTTTTTCTACGGGAGAGGTTACCTGGTGGCCTGAACTCAGGTCACCAAATCGAACAATCCCGAATATACATTTTATAGACTCTAGAGGGGTCATGAAGTGTAGAAAGTTTTAAATCGATCGACTTAGAAATGATGGTGAGAAATGATGATGATGACTTAGAAATGATGATGATAGAAACTATGGTAGAACTCAAAAGTTAAAGTGAGGTGACCTTGGTTGCCCTCGCCTGGTGACCTGACCTAGGGTGACCCGGGGTAATAAATTTCAGGGATGATGGGAAAATAGTGGGGAAAGAGGTAGAACCCTCAACCGTGGTGCTACCCCTTGTTTTTCTGTTGTTCAGAAAACAGCCTGAGGGGGGCAATCGATTCCATTATTCTAGGTGGGGCGAAGGTTAAGGAAGTTTTTGTGACTTTTGAGGCTTTGTGCCGCGTTCCCTCGAGGTAGCTTGAATTTAAAACATGTTATGATCTCAGTTCGGCTTGTATAGCCTTTGGTAATTTCTTGTGACATTTCAAACGTGTTTAAGCTTGACCTATGGTAATCTATACGTGAATTTTCCTCAGCGTACTCATCATTTTAGATATTTTATAATAAAGAAGTTTTAGGCACTAAAAACATATCATTGGTGATTTTTAGAGGGGCATTGCATTGCATGGGACTGGTTCAGAGTTTAAAAGTACTCCTTAGAAGTGAAAGTAGCTAGTTCAAGTGTCCTCATCATTTAAATGAACTATTCATGAGCCATTCTGAATCACTTACGCCAAGTGCCTGTTTCACCATCTGTTATTGCTTACACCCCATTCAAGGTCAAATAAGGTCAAATTTCGAAAAAGGTCAAGTCCATATGATATGCAAACCAACTAGTTTAGTGTCCATATCATTCAAATTGACTATTCATAAACCATTCTGCATCATTTACGCGAGGTAAGTTTGCTTCTTCATCTGTTATTGCTTACCCCCTTTCAAGGTAAAATAAGGTCACAGGTCGAAAAATTTCAAGTCCGTATCGGACGCAACTCAAATAATTCGGTGTTCATCTCATTTAAAAATACCGAATTGAAACACGCATCCGTAGTCGTTATTCAACACACAGTTATCACTGAGGTCACGCCAGTGACCCAAAATAGGTTTTGCGCTAGGGTGTCGAGTGGAAAATTCAGCTCGGAATGTATGGCGAGTGAGTGGAAAATTCCTCTCAAAATGTATGGCGGAGTAAAAAATTTCAAATTTTGTACTCAGGTGGTAAACTCTCAGAGCCCTTGTTTGAACTGAAGGATGGATATTTCCTTTAATTTTCTCAAAGTAAATATTTTTAAATCATCCCCAAACAGCATTGTTTGACCATTCCCATGTGAGAAATTTGGGTTAAGCAGGTAAATCTTTACCAGCTGAAACCCCCTGATGCAGTCTCCAATTTTTTATGGAGTTGGTGAATTTCCACAAATAAAAAACTTTTTGGGGGTCCTCTGAGACCAACCTTTGGGGGAAAGAACTCTGGGAGCCACTAAAACTCTTGGGGGCTTCCCTAGACCAACTCTTGTGCCCCTCCACTCCCACACGACCAGCTTTTAAGGGCCCCTGAGACGAAATATCGGGGCCCCCTTAGACAACTCTGCAGCAGTGTCCCAAAACCTGGGGTGCTGGGTGCAGAACGACACCCAGTCAAGCAAAATTTTCCACTCACTTTTTTGCTGAATTTTCCCCTCACCTCCAACAGAAACAATACTTACTACAATTGAATTTTACTCAACAATACTTACTACAAAGGCCAGTTCCATTGCCTCCTCTACCAACGTCCACTAGAAAAAGAGAGCAGGAGAATCAACTAGAAGATCGCCAAATTAACTCGGCTCTTATGCACTTCTTTCGCTTTTCTGAAAGAAAATCTGGCGATTTCTATTTTTCTGGCCAATTATACCTGGCATCCCTTATCTCCACCGCTTTCAGTAGAACAACTGAATCGAAATTCTGGCGCGGGCAAGACGCTCAGTCCCCCTGCCCCACCGGAGAAAGTTCCAATGGGTGAACACCGAAACTAAATTCCACCACTCACAAAATTGGTGAGTGGAAAATTAGACACCCTAGCCTTGTGTAGCCAAAAAATGAGCTAACCGCTTTGAAAGATACATTTTTGGAAAGCAGTTAATCTGTGCACATGATTTCTAGGCTTACGTCCTTGAAACGTTGTTTTTGTATTTCTGGTACCGAGAATAGTGAAAAACCATTTTTGGTCATCTTGTTGTTAAAAGCAATTATCTTGAAATTTGTATTTTAAGCAGCATATTTTTTTGACATTGTATCGTAGAAAATTGACCATTTATTGGGAAGAAAATAATTTTTATCCATATCAGCCCTTCATTGCTGCATCCACGCCGTGTGACACCAAAATTCACTCACGACTCCCTACGACACCCTAGACATAAATACTCTGATATTTAAGTTGAACTGAAAGTGTCCGGCACTTGAATACATTGAAACTCTACATTTTCATTAAATGATTTTTTGGGCAACAAGAATGCATCCAGTTACCCTTCAAACATCGGCACTTCTTTGTATGGCTGGTCTACGGCTGGACTTTCCAAAACGCCGTCTTTACATCTGCTAAATAAAGGCGGCATCTTTAGGCTTTTTGAAAGGCAGGTTTCATATTCGTTATTGACAAAACATTGTTAGTATTCCTCTTTGTGTGCTTTTAGTTGTATAATTTTCTAGTCTATAAGGATTTAGAAAATTAATTTAGAGCAATTTTTGAAATGCAAATTATGTAGCTCATGCGACCGGTAAGCGGCAACCGATCAGAAATTTAAAGCAGTAGTCGCTCTGACGCTGTCGCAACACGCCGCGCCTGGCTGATTGTAGACGAAAGGAAGAAACAACAACAGCAGCAGAAAGAAAAAGGCTGTAGCTTTGATTAGATACATAGAAAGCAGCATATTCATATGAAGGTGAGTATATATGTGAAGAGGAGCAGGGGAATTGACAGGTAAAGAAAAGAACCTTTTAGCAAGAGTCTGGAAGAGTTTATTGCCATGATAGAAAGTTTGTAGTTTCGTCTGGTTAGTTAAGTGTAAACCAAGGCTCTACTGGGCCCTAGCATAGGTGTATGCGAGGTGCAGTGATTGAGGCCAGGAGTGGTCTCCAAAATTCCGATAACTATAGGTATAAGAGGGGCGTTGTCCCGGACAAAAAAAACTATACAGTGTATGCATAGATAATTAATTTTGGCACTAGGTATTGCACGAAAAAAATCCCCTTTCATTTTTCATTACCTGCCGGTCTCAGAGGCCCTCTCTACAGAGTTGGTCTAAGGGGGCCCCGATATTTCGTCTCAGGGGCCCTTTAGAGCTGGTGGTGTGGGAGAGGAGAGGAGGGGCACAAGAGTTGGTCTAGGGAAGCCCCCCAAGAGTTGATCGTCATCCCACAAATGGTAGTCTTGGTGGCTCCCAGGGTTCTTTCCCCCAAAGGTTGGTCTCAGAGGCCCCCCAAAAAGTTTTTTATTTGTGGCAATTCACCAATTCCTTAAAAAATAATTGGAAACTGCATCAAGAGGTTTCAGTTGGTAAAGATTTACCTGCTTAACCCAAATTTTTCACATGGTAATGGTCAAACAATTCTGCTTGGGGATGATTAAAAAATATTTACTTTGAGAAAATTAAAGGAAATATCCATCCCTCAGTTCAAACAAGGGCTTTAAGAGTTTCCCACCTGAGTACCCAAATTGGGAAATTTTTACTCCGCCATACATTTTGAGGGGAATTTTCCACTCACTCGCCATACATTCCGAGCTGAATTTTCCACTCGACACCCTAGCGCAAAACCTATTTTGGGTCACTGCTCTGCAGAGGGGCCTCCGAGATCGGCAGGTGGTGAAAAATGAAAAGGGATTTTTTCATGCAATACCTAGTTCCAAAATTAATTATCTACGCATACACTGTATAGTTTTCCTGTCCGGGACAACGCCCCTCCTATACCTATACCTATAGCTATCGGAATTTTGGAGGCCACTCCTGGCCTCAATCACTGTACCTCGCATACACCTATGCTAGGGCCCAGTAGAGCCTTGGTTTACACTTAACTAACCCAGACGAAACTACAAACTTTCTATCATGGCAATAAACTCTTCCAGACTCTTGCTAAAAGTTTCTTTTCTTTACCTGTCAATTCCCGTGCTTCTCTTCACATATATACTCACCTTCATATGAGTATGCTGCTTTCTATCAATATTAATCGAAGCTGCTGCAGCCTCCTTTCTGTTGTTTCTTCCTTTCCTCTACAATCAGCCAGGCGCGGCGGGTTGCGACAGCGTCGAAGCAACTACTAATTTAAATTTCTTATCGTAATCCAGTTGCCGGTCGCATGAGCAGCATAATTTGCATTTCAAAACTTGCTCTAAATTAATTTTCTAAATCCTTATAGACTAGAAAATTATACAACTAAAAGCACACCAAGAGGAAGACTAACAATGTTTTGTCAATACCGAATACGAAACCAGCCTTTCAAAAAGCCTAAAGATGCCGCTTTTATTTACTAGATGTAAAGACGGCGTTTTGGTAAGTCCACGCCGTAGACCAGCCATACAAAAAAACGCCGATGTTTGAAGGGTAACTGGATGCATTCTTGTTGCCCAAAAAAATCATTTAATGAAAATGTAGAGTTTCAATGTATTAAAGTACCGGACACTTTTAGTTCAACTTAAATATCAGCGTATTTATGCCTAGGGTGTCGTAGGGTGTCGTGAGTGGATTTGGGTGTCACACGGCGTGGACGCAGCAATGAAGGGCTAATATGGATAAAATTATTTTCTACGCAATAAATGGTTAATTTTCTACGATACAATGTCAAAAAATATGCTGCTTACCATACACATTTCAAGATAATTGCTTTTAACAGCAAGATGACCAAAAATGGTTTTTCACTATTCTCGGTACCAGAAATACAAAAACAACTTTTCAAGGACGTAAGCCTAGAAATCATATGCACATATAAACTGCTTTCCAGAAATGTATATTTCAAAGCGGTCAGCTCATTTTTGGCAACACAAGGCTAGGATGTCTAATTTTCCACTCACCAATTTTGCGAGTGGTGGAATTTAGTGGCGGTGTTCACCCATTGGAACTTTCTACGGTGGGGCAGGGGAGGGGGCACTGTGCGTCTTGCCCGCGCCAGAATTTCGATTCTGTTGTTCCACTGAAATCGGTGGAGATAAGGATGCCAGGTATAATTGACCAGAAAAATAGAAATCGCCAGATTCTCTTTCAGAAAAGCGAAAGAAGCGCATAACAGCCGAGTTAATTTGGCGATCTTCTAGTCGATTCTGCTGCTCTCTTTTTCCAGTAGACGTTGGTAGAGGAGGCAATGGAACTGGGCTCTGTAGTAAGTATTGTTGAGTAAAATTCAATAGTAGTAAAATATTGTTCAATAGTTATTCAATAGTAGTAGTAAATATTGTTGGACGTGAGTGGAAAATTCAGCAAAAAAATATAAAAGTGAGTGGAAAATTCTGATTGACTGGGTGTCGTTCTGCACCCAGCACCCCAGGTTTTGGGACACTGGGTCACGCAAGGTGAAATCAAGGACATTGAATGTTAAAAGAAGGCCGTGCAAAGTCTAACCTGATAAAAGTGATCCTCAAAGGTTGGAAGAAAATATTCTGGGCCAGTTCATGAGCAAATGCTGCAAAAACGATGAGAGACAGGAGCATTCACGTGAAAACGGGTACAGGCGCCCGACTGATCCCAACATGCTTCCACTCTTGAGTTCATAGCTCCGTCACATTGAAAGGTAGGAACAATTTTTATCGCAAAAATATGCACAATAAATGCCCCAGAGGCTATAAAACATTTCAAGACTCCAAATTAAGAAGCTTGTTTTTAATTTTTGAAAAACTTGCGGGGGAGGGGTTGCAACAATCCCCTTCCCCTGTACGTGCAAGGGTTATCACACCCTGTGGCGTGGACTAGAAAGAAATGGGTTGAAAAGTCCATGGTGCCTCCTTAAATTCGGACGTTCTGCCGTCACTGGCATTAACCATACGGTGAGTTACGACGGCACAGCTCCATAGTGACACCTAGTGTCATGTTTCGGAAAGAAAAATAGTATATTTTGTGCAAAAACCATATTTTTTATTATTTTACCTAAAAGAGCAATACCAAATGTAAAAATCCTTTCACAAAAATTTATAAATTTCACTGCACTGCGGGTCAAGGTCACCGTTCAAAAACTAGGCCACGAGGTCATGAGGTCAAATTTTCAAAAATATAGAAATAGAAGATATCCCGATTGAAATATGCTAAATGATGAACAAAAAAATAAAATATCGTTATGATCATTAAAAACACGGCAGAACTATAGGCTTTCAAAACAATGCCTACATTGTAACCCCCGAAAAATGCCGGAGGCATTATCTGTCATACCAAATTTTCAAGCAATTTTTTGACGCCATAGTTAGACTCTACACCTTTGAAACCCCCTGGCACCAATTTTGGAAAGATTAAAAAATAGAAGGGTTTTATTTTACGATATTTTTGGTCGATTTATGGTGCAATGACCCAACTGTCAGGGACATTTGGCGTCGCCAACTCTTTCCCTGTTGGAACGATTTCTCGGGAGCCAGTTTGATGATTCTGACGAAGGGCTGTGACCGAATAGAATATCTCTCCAAAGTTTCAACATCAAGGAATCGATGAAAAATGCCAGCTAACAGCTTATAAACTTTACAGCACAAAATATGCAGCGATCTCACTATAAATTTCACGTACGCTACCACCAAAAATACAAATAAATAGGCTAACCACTTCACACCACCACACCAGCAACCAGTCTGGGGCGCTTTGACAACATCGTGTCCCGCCTGATCCACGAACGAGCTCTGAGCGCTGACAACTGACCGCATGTGAAATGAGAGCATCATGCAATCCCACAGTACTGGCCTGGGCGTGGGTGTGGGCTTCCAGTCGGATAGAACACGATGTTTGATTGGTTTCAGGCTATCTTCAGCGTTGTGATTAGTTGATGCTGAGGCTGCTTTGCCAGGATTTCCCATAAATACGCGCTTTGTTTTGTTTTGCACGATGGAGTAGGTAGACAGCCATTGGTGGGAATTTTTGAACATAATATTTGTGGATTGTCAATTTGGGACGAGCAATAAATAGAAAACCTTGTTATTATCAGGCGGTGTTCGCTCTTATTTTCGTTAAGTGAGTATGCATTTGGTCAATTTTAAATCATCTGTCTATTTCACTAGGGGCTAATTCCCGGGCATGGGGGGGGGGCAATTCGATCGACTAGGGGAAATGGTCTCCCAGTTAACGTGTTAAATGGTCTGATTATGTTGCGAAGTGTTTTGTTATTCTTGCTTGGTAGGGTTTTATGTGAGGAATAAATCTGCCCAAAATGCCAAGTGGCCTAAAACTGTCCACTGAATACTTTCTTTCCCAAGTGCTATGTTCGAAATTCCGACATTATCAAATTATCATCCCCTTCTATCAGCAGCGATATTTTGGGGGTGGGGGTCCCATTTTTGCCGAGGTGCCCTTGAGAAAGCGTTTCCCCGTCCCCTACAACCTAAAATAGCATCCGCCGCCACTGACCTCACGGTCCGCCCAGCGCAGGCGTGCCGTGTCCGACGATCAGCCACTCAGCCGGCCCTGACCGCCGTCGCTTGCCAAAGGATTCCGCCTCTGGCAGCTGACAGCCCTGTCACTGAAGGCGAGATACTCAGCAATGTGTGCGCACGAACACAAACCTGGCAGCCCCGCCACTGAAGGCCAGATACTCGGCAATGTGTGCGCACGAACACAAAGCTGGCAGCCCCGCCACTGAAGGCCAGATACTCGGCAATGTGTGCGCACGAACACAAAGCTGGCAGCCCCGCCACTGACGGCCAGATACTCAGCAATGTGTGCGCACGGACACAAGGCTGGCAGCCCCGCCACTGAAGGCCAGATACTCGGCAATGTGTGCGCACGAACACAAAGCTGGCAGCCCCGCCACTGAAGGCCAGATACTCGGCAATGTGTGCGCACGAACACAAAGCTGACAGCCCCGTCACTGAAGGCCAGATACTCGGCAATGTGTGCGTACGAACACAAAGCTGACAGCCCCGTCACTGAAGGCCAGATACTCGGCAATGTGTGCGTACGAACACAAAGCTGACAGCCCCGTCACTGAAGGCCAGATACTCGGCAATGTGTGCGTACGAACACAAAGCTGGCAGCCCCGCCACTGAAGGCCAGATACTCGGCAATGTGTGCGCACGAACACAAGGCTGGCAGCCCCGTCACTGAAGGCCAGATACTCAGCAATGTGTGCGCACGAACACAAAGCTGGCAGCCCCACCACTGAAGGCCAGATACTCAGCAATGTGTGCGCACGAACACAAGGCTGGCAGCCCCGTCACTGAAGGCCAGATACTCAGCAATGTGTGCGCACGAACACAAAGCTGGCGGCCCCGCCACTGAAGGCCAGATACTCATCAATGTGTGCGCACGAACACAAGGTGGATCTGGGGGGGGGAGGAGGGGAATAACCTAAAAACAAGGCGGATAATAAACCTAATAAATCAAGGCGGATCTGGTACACAAGGCGGCCCTCCCCTTATTGACGCCCGGCGCCCCCTGAAAGGGTCGTGGCTCACTCCTGAAAGGTCAATTATGCCCCCTTGTAATGACGCTATGTCGCTTCCTTCCCTCCCCCCACCCCCAGTATGTACCCACCCCCAGTGGGTATCTGAAACCCTGCGATAGGATTTGGCGCCCTCATGCCCTGCGATAGGATTTGGCGCCCTCATGCCCTGCGATAGGATTTGGCGCCCTCATGCCCTGCGATAGGATTTGAAACCTTCATGCCCTGCGATAGGATTTGGCACCCTCATGCCAGGTTTTTTTCTGCTCAAAAGTGACGCTCCCTGGTTCGGATGGCGCCATCGACCAGATCGGTAATCCCGGACGTGCGTATGGCACAGACTCTGGTTAATAGCGGGGTGGGTGCACACCCCGCTAGAAAAGAGGGACGTGACGAAACGCCCTACTCACTGGCTGTGTGACGTAGGGGTCGGTGGAAGAGCCGATGGAAGTATTTTGTACCAAATTTTCATTTTAATATAACATATGTTTGAAGTTAATAAAGTTCCTAACAAATACCTTCCCCTTTGTCGCCAATATTTTGGGAGATGGGTTGTATGAACAGGCACTGGATTGCACACACAGAGAACCAGCAAAACATTGCAATGAGCATGACAGCACACGAAATAACGAGCCAGACATGCATGGAAAGGGAACGAATTAAGCGTCAAAAATATAAATCCGTGTGGTGGCCCAATTGGGTTGTTGCTAATCTATATTCTAATTTTCTGTGATGTTGTATTGTAAATCTTTTAATTGTTGTTGTTGTTTTACTTTAAGTTATTTGATTCAATCAGTTTCAAAGTATTATAATTTTTAATGGTAGAATCTGTGGTGCTCCCTCCCAACTAATCCACATAGGAGTGGTACCTCTGACCGCCTACATCTCCCTTTTTATTATAGCGGCACTCTACATTTTCCCCTTTCGTTGTAACTGGTTGGCTTGCAACTAATCGCCATTTGTATTCTACGTTAAATTCGTATCAGTACCCAGAGGTCAGAAAAAGTAATTTGGTTCCACAACGCAGACCAGTTGATGCCCCAAGATGAGAGGAGCGTTCCCCAGAGGCAATTATATGGCAGTTGTAGCATGTGCAGCAGAAGTCTGAGCACATGGGCTTTATTTGTCACATTCAAGTAATAAAAGTTTAGTATTTATGAGAGGATATTGTTCAAAATTAGTTTAGATGGTCTTCAGGCCATGTAATTTTTTCAGGTGTAAGACAATCCAAAATTTTTTAACACTTTTAAATTATTCGGGGTCAAAATACTTTTCTCTAAATACATATTCTTAAGTAACATGGGACACTGATTCCACCGAACAAAAGAAATTTAAAATCTGTTGGCAATTTCAAAATTTATGGGCATATAAATGTTTGACGAACTCTTAAAGGCCTTCATATATAACCCAATATCTCTCGTAGTTTAAGCTCAATTGCCTTCAAAATATGTATTGACATGTTTTCTGACATGTTCATTCAAAATATGTGCATGAACTCTAAATTTAATCTGAAACCTAAAGATTAAAAAAATGGACCATACTGTTTTCAAAATTTAGTTCTGATATAAGAATTTCAAAGGCAGTCTAAAACAAATTCAAACACCACAAAAATTAAAATCCCCTAATAATTCTAAAAATAGATAAAATGTGTCGTCCCGACAAGAGTAAGAGCGAATCATCAATTTTTTAAAACATATAGTTCAGTTCCAAAGTTCAGTTTATTTTTCCAAATCAAAACTAAACTGGCTGGTTTAAAAGTTTGCAAGTTTCACCTTGATGATAAATGGTGAGTGAAAGACCACAGAAAAATTAAATATACTGTCACTTTCTACCCACAGCATGAAATGCTGATTGTGAGTTACCACTGTGCCCATTGAAATACTTGAGCAATCAAAGCAAACTTGAGTTTTACTTGCAAGAAGGTAGGTAGGTACTAGAGGTGGGAGTTTCGGGCAATTTTGCAGGCCCGGAGCCCGGGCCCGATCTGCCGCTGATTTTAGAAGCCCGTCACAAGCCCGGTTTGTGGAAGAAATGGATTATCAAGCCCGGGAAGGCCCGGTATCATGAAAAACCATAAACGACCATATACAACATTTATTTGCTTTAAAGTTGTTTCAAATATATGTTTTAAGCCAATTTATCCTGTAAAAAGTTTTGGTTTCACCCAAAACCATATTAAAAATGTGCATGTAGCATCAGCAGCCTCAGCTATCTTAATAATTCAGCAGAAAATGATACTGAAAAACACACAGTATGAAACTTGGCTTGCTTATGATGCAAGCTTACTTCAGGTAATAACCAGCATCACCTTATAAAATGGGCATTCTAGATAGAGGTATGCACATGGCAGCTATAAAAATCGGGATGAAATAAGCCCACTCATGTCAGACATTTCCTCCATCTTTGCACTTTTATAAATCATTATATGCTGGCACGAGCCTCATAATTGAGTTCCAATAATGTTTATGAATAGAGGAGAGAGCAGTGATAAGTTTTCAGCTAAACATTTTCAGAATATCATGGCGGAATGGCTGTGAATGAACCAAAAAATCCTTCACATTGTCCCTCAATTGATACATGTGAAAATTTTCTTTTAGTTTAGTCACTAAACAGCTTGGAAGATAGTCAAAAGATCGTTCTGCTTGGGTCAGCCTGGTCTGCAAAGTAGGTAAGCCAACAGGCCAACATGAACAAGGCCCATCAGCCATATACAATTATCAAACCACCAGCCATAAATAACTTTCTTGATAAAGAACAACTACTTTTCCACAGGTTCGCACCAAACATGGAATAAAAATATTGCACCAATCTCCACCAAAAGTAAATCTGACACAAAAAACAACTCAATCCCATCCACATCACCATTCGGGCTTGAACACTATTTCTGTTTGTTTTGTTGTATTTTACGGGCTTGCGCTTAGTAGGTATCTCAAGCACCGTGCTTGTCTACATTAGAGCAATCATTTATGAAAACATTTTTCTCCAAAATTTACAAGAATAGTAAGTTTATTTCAGCGAAAATATTTCAAAACATTTGAAAATATATTTTGAAATTTCACAGGTTTAAAAAATAACCACAAAGTGTGTGGTGCATTTCTTTTGTTCCTGCGAATAGGCCGCTTTTTGCGCACTTGTTTCATATATGGTGCTTTTCGGGCTTTGCAAGGCTTTACAAGCTGCTCAAGGCCACGGAATTTACCATAATTTGGATATTATGTTTTTGTGTTCTGTATTTCTACGTTTCTGTCAACTTTTAGTGTGGTGGGAGGGAAGTGTAAAGTAAAGGTATCTTGGGAGGGAAGTGCTGTTATGTTCAAAGCTTATAATAGATGTTGTATTTCATAGAGGCTAGGGAAGTATCTCCGCAAGGAAAATGCAACACATAATGTGAAGTATATTAATGTTTTGGTGCAATTTCAAAGGTTCCTTCTAAGGCTGACTGCTCTCCCCAGTATCTCCCCATAACTGACTAATTTATGTTTTGAAGTACTTCGATCAAAAACATGTTTTCTTTGTGCCTATTTCCGTGCTTATACTAGCCCTTTCTGAGTGGATTCTGCATCTTTTGGGCAATGAAAGAATAAGATGAAGCTGTGGAAGGGTCAAACTTATCAACATTTGTCCTTGCAGCTAGAGTTAGCAGGCCAATTTGACAATTATGGGCTCCCACTAGATAGTTTGTACCTGACATATTCACTTCACCATTTTTCATAGAGGACATGGGGATGGCTCTATAGATAACATTTTCTTTTTACCTGGAGCAGAAAGCTTCTGGAAAGAATTTTCTAGCCAGAGCTAGGTGTAAATATCAATATGTTAGCAGCAAATTGGTTAAATGAATTCCTTTGAAATGGTATACTGACAATATGGAAGTAACAAATAGGCCATCACAATTTATATTTTGTTCACCCATATATGACTTGAAGATTTTGAAGTAATCAGGATATTCATAATATGACAATACGGAATGGATGTGTGCAACTGTAGGCATTATTCAATATTTGATTTTAAATATTGATTCAGGTTTAAGTAACTTGCTTTTGACCCTGGCATGAGTAACAGATAGAAAGCTAGAGCTTCATGCTTTTACATTCCTGATGTATGTCTAAAAGTCTCAAAATTAATTGTGAATGCATTTTCAAAAGCTGCTGGTGTATGAATAAGATTATGTTTCAGTGGAAAAAACTAGGTCTGTACTAAAAAAGGCTTATTTAACTTACAGAAAATTGACTTTGAAGTCCCAGTTCAGTTGAAGCCCGGAAGGAGCCTGGGTGAAGCCCGGTATCAGCCCGGCATTGACCTAAATCAGGCCTTCAGGCCCGGTCCAAGCCCGCGGGCCTGGGCCGGGCTTTTGCCCGGGCCCCCGGGCCTAGAAAGTCCCACCTCTAGTAGATACCTAAACTAATGCATGCTTACCTTGAGATGTTACCAAATGTATAATAGGTAAATCATTTTATCATGCTCCCCCTGTCACCCATTTTGAGCATTGGTCAATCAATACCTAGCTGAAAGTCCACTCTAGGCCCCACTTTTTAAAGGTTCTGGAAAAATAACAGGAATTATATGAAACCAGTATGGACCGAGTGCCGCGCATGGGCGCATAAAGTATGCGCCCCAAACCAGTCCCAGTTTCCCTACTCTTACTACCAAGGCCATAATAAAAATCATTCACCGCAAGGTTCAAATCCCCAACCAAAGCAATACAGTCCACGAATCCACATCCTAAGCAACTATGTAGACGAGTCCGGCGCACTTTTTGCATTGTCTGGCGCAGGCCGCGGTCGGGTGCGGACGTGCCCGGTGGCGCTGCGAGGTGGATCGGCTTGACCCGCTGAGCGGCTGCTGCGATCGGGGTGCGGCCGTGCGGGCGGTGGCGGGCGCTGGGCTCCTTCCTATTTTGCTCCTTTCAGAGTTTCTATTTCTAATTTCTTGCCTGTATCGCTATTATAGAATCCATTTCGACATATTCCTACATTCTCAAATATCCTGAAACATATTTCATTTCATTTCTTTTATTCATCATATTGCCCACGGAACAAGGCCCATTTACAGGCAAAGTCACATAAAAATCGGACGTCAAAAAAGGCTAAGGAAGTGCTACACACATAAGATTCACATAAGCAGGAAGTTAAATTATGTCTGCTTGTGGTCGGATGTTCAGGAATGTGTTCATGACTGGGCAATCTAACAAACTCACTCTTGCGTATGGCACATTAAACAACGCTAATTGCCTCGTTGCTCTCACGGGCACATACAATGATAAACGGCGTACTAAAAAAGTATAAAAAGTAAAAAAGAATATTCTGTCGCTTCTTTCTGGTTCAGGTTTGGCACACATTGAATTGGTTGTCAAGGAAGTCTGGCAGTTTAAGGAATTTTGAGTGGTCTAGTACCGGCGAGGATCCTTTATTTGGTTAATTAACTGCTTATAAGCTGCTTATTATTAACTGCTTATATATAACTGCTTATATATAACTGCTTATTATTAACTGCTTATAATTACTTAGATAATTATCTAAGTTACGGGAGCAATGTCCGACAAGGGTGATTTGGATGTGCTAAAAAGACTGGTGGAGGAACAGAGGGCTCACATAATGCCACTGGAAGCTAAGGTTGAAGTGGCCATGCAAATGGCAGAGGATGCTGAGGCCTACAGCTTCCAGGATTGCCTCATCCTAAGGGGGAGCTCTTGACCTGCGTCCCGGGGCTAGTTTGAGAAGTGAGGTGGCACGACTGATATACTTTCACACAGGAGTAAAATTGGAAAATTGGCACATAAACACGGCTCATTGGTTGAAATTTAGAAAATATATCATCATCAGATTCAACAAAAAGAAATTAGAAACACTATCTACAGCAAAAGAGTTCCGAAAGATAAAACCACGAGAGGACTATACATTCACGAATCTCTGACAATTTCAAAGGCCAAGTTAGTGGAACAGTGTGTAGCTCTAAAAAGGAAAACATCATCACCTCATACTGGACCTAACAGGGACAAGTATACATAAAGAGCGGGAAAGACCTCCCTCCCATGCTACTGAAGCCTGACTGGAGCCACATCGGACAATGACACCGGGAATGGGGAGGGGCAAAATTCGAACGAGGCTGAAAGGTCACATGCAACAGTACCGGCGGAAGCAGGTGAGGGAGCGAAGGAGGAAGTGCATGCACCTAGGAACGCGATCGTGGCTAATGAAGAGCGGGAGACTGCTAGCCAATGTAAAGACGATGGGAAAAAAGTACACAAACAGGAGAAACACAGGGGAACAAACGCGGGAGCTCTGGGGGCAGATGAGGTGTTACAGTGCGGGGCTGGACATGCATGTGGTACTAAGGTAGATTCGGAAACAGATGGAGTGAAGGCACAAACAGAAGCTTGGGGCGGAGAAGGAACGGTTAAATGGTAGGTATGATGAACATTGTGATACTTTCGGTACCCCAAAAAAATAATAACTCACCTGGGAAAACACCATCACAACAATGCGACAAAAAAACAAAGAAAGTCCCAAAGAAGAAAGGCCAAATGGTAGACGTGGATTCCACACATCAAAGTCTGCATTTCCTGGATCAAGATTTGGAGATGATGGTGAGCTGGTGAGCTTGGAATTTTATCCTTACGATTTTTCACGATACCACCATGGCGTTGTTATGAAAACTGGAAATATCCTATCGCAATATGACAAAATGATCAATTTGTATTTTCAGAAGAATAATTTGAACAATCACGGCACCTCAGATGACATGGGCACCTTAAATGGCATGTGAAGCTCGAAATCCATATGAATTCGCTTTTCTCGATAATGATCTAAATCTAGATTCAGCCTTTATTAGAGTATCATCTCGATGTACGTATCATGAACTACCCATTCCAGTTTTAGGCCTTAAAGGATTTTCAGTTCTACATTTGAATGCTAGGTCCGTCAAGAACAAGTTTAAAGAAATTAAACAACTTTTGCAAAAATCAGCTATAGATTGGTCTATTATTTCCATATCTGAATCATGGCTTAGAAAAGAAATTGAAAAATATTTCGAGTTAGACAATTATACCATGTTTGCCTCTAGTAGAAATTCAACACAGGGTGGAGGTGGTACCGCAATATACGTGAATAGGAAATATGAATGCAAACACAGAAATGATCTAGAAGGAATTTTGGCAGAACCAACATTTGCAGAAGTAACATTAAAAACTGGGCATATGCAACAAAATATTATTTTCGGGGAGGTCTATAAACCACCAAATTATAATAGCGATGTGTTCCTGGAAGGTGTTGAGAAGTTCCTCGATAAACTGGAAAGTAATAAGCTGCAGATTTTGGCAGGGGACTTCAACTTTAACTTTTGGAAACTGCCAAATGATAGGGAGTCTTCCAAGTTCTTTTAATATAATGTCTATCTACAATTTTCTACCCACAATTTCAAAACCGAAAAGAATGGGCACGAGTGACCCCTCACTCTTAGACAACTTTTTTACAAGTGATGTTAACTTAGTTAATCAATCTGGTATAATATTAGACGACATTTCTGATCATTTACCTATATTCATGATTCATCAGGAAGACACTCAAAACACACAAAACAAATGCCTAAATCGTATCACGGTTTTCGACATCACTAAGATTAACCAACTGAGAACATACATATCTAGACATCTAAACAACTTTAATGCTATCACAGATCCTAATATCACATGCCGAATGCTCATAAATACATTTCAGAACGGAATAAACTATTTTTCGAAAACCTTTACACCAAGTAGGAGAAGAACTGCGATAAAGCCTTGGATATCGCCTATAATTTTGGCATGCATAAACCACAAAAACAAATTGTTCAAAAAGTATATTTCCAAAAAGCTTAAAAATCAGAATAACCCAGAACTAGAACAACTAGAAGAATCATATAAAAGATACCGTAACGTTCTGACAGGAATCACAAGAGAAGCAAATATAAAATATTATAGAGACTCTTTTGATGCAAAGAAGAAAATGGAAAAAGAAACATGGAAATTACCAAATGGACTAATTAATAAGAAACATCAAAATAGTGACTATCCGGTAACATCCAAAATTAGCCAAGGAACACTGACAGATAACGAGGAGATTGCAAATGGTTTTAATGATTTCTTCAGCGCCGTTGGAACCACTTGAGAGGAAAAGATTCCTCCCTCGGACAAAAGTGCAGTTGACTACTTGCAGCCCCCTACATATGATGCATTTTGGAATGATCTCTCAACAAATAATGAGCAAATCGAAAATAAAATAAACTCTTTAAATGCTTTTGGAAGAGGAATTGATAGGATAAGTTCTAGGATCTTAAAATCGACATACCAATATTGTTTAAGTAATTTGGCACACTTCTTTAATCTCTGCTTATCAACTGGAATATTTCCAGACTTGCTACATATTGCGGTGATTATTCCGATTCATAAATCTGAAGACAAGGATAGGTTCAACAATTATCGACTTGTATCTTTACTTCCAATCTTCTCTAAAATTCTGAAGAAGATATTACATCAATACATACACTGTAAACCAAATTGACGTGGTCCTCGTAGCGGATCCATGGTACCAAAAAGTCCGATGTTTCCCCTTGTGAAATAACTTGTTTGTACCCCTTGCGCTTACCAATGCCTCGTACTTTTCTGCGATTTCTAAGCCCCGGTTATATTACGAGGTTTTGAAACAAAACGTGATCCTCGTAGCGGATCCATGGTACCAAAAAGTCCGATGTTTCCCCTTGTGAAATAACTTGTTTATACCCCTTGCACTTACCAATGCCTCGTACTTTTCTTAGATGCCCAAACCCCAGTTATGTTACAAGGATGTGAAAGAAAATATGGTCCCCGTTGCGGAACCGTGGTACTGTAAAGTCCTATGTTCCCCCAGGTGAAATGACTTACTTTAGCTTCTTCCACTTACCAATACCTCGTAATGAAAGTAGAAACGCGAACTCCGGTATCATCATCTTCTTATCAATTCCTCGTAATATTAATTGCTGTTTTTAATTCCTGCAGAATAACGATGCCAGAAGGCCGACGAGTTTTCCGCACTATCCTGGTTTTAAAACGTCGCAGCTTGTTAGGTTGCGAGTGCCTCGTACGGCGATGACTCACAGATCTGCCTCGTGATGCTACGAGGATGGGCTATACCACTATGAGGACGCACACTATACCCATATATTCATGTCCGATTCATAGGCGTAAGAGCCATGCGTATTGTTAGTTCTTTCGCATAGTACTTGAGCTATAAGCATAATATGCATGGCTTTAATATACACACATATCAAATGATGCAATATGTAGGTAATATACAATGTAACACATGCTATATTTATACCATCTTAAGATAAGCAAAGGATGCATCTCGTTTTTTACTTCTCCAGCTTCAGGAATTTATTTATTACTGAGCCCCATCACTTAAGCTGGAGGAGGAAAATGAGACACATCTGAAAAGCCATAAAAATAACGTCAATATCAGTGGCGGATCCAGGGGGAGGGCCAAAAAGGCAATTGCCCCCAAACGGAAAAGCTCGGGGCAAAACTATGTTTTTGCCCCCCCCCAAAGCGATCGATCTCCTTTTCCCCGACTCCTTTTTAGCTTGTCAGCAAAATTTTGGTGCTATAACTCTCAACTTCAAACAGAATTAGAGAAGTTCATTGTAAATATTGGGGCTTGGATAGGAAAAAATGTATCTTGATCCCATATTTTTCACCCCGTGACGTTTTTTTTTGTTTTTCGTCTCCAGTTCCCAAAATCCTACCGAAAAGGCATATTGTAGGGCAATTTTTCACTGTGCGACGTTTTTTTTTACTTTGGTTTGCCCCTCCCAAACCGACCGGCTAGATCCGCCACTGGTCAATATCATTGCTCTTATGAATTACATCCGTACAAGCAATACAAGTCACGCGTGTCAGGTGCTGGTGTCAGGTCAGGTGTTGGTCATGCTGGTGTCAGGTTTAAGGCCAACTTTAAAGCTCGTGTAAGTTTTGGGCCATATTATTACCACACCTATAGGAAAGAGTGGGTAGTAACATTACATTTTGACCGCCTAAGGCCAATCAAACATTGAGCAAAATATTTTCTCAAGTATAACTTACTCAGGGTTGAACGCAGGCAAGCAGAAGTAACATCGTTTTGGTGTTAATCAAGCGGGCGTACTACTTACGACGCACGTATGCACTTAACTTCCATTCCTTTCACTCCACTTGAGTTGCCTTCCCTACACTACTACACTTGCCTTCACTTAACGATGCAGTCTGGCCATAAACTTGGTAGCCTACATCGGCAGCATGGGCACCTCATTCACACCCAGCATATAACGCAGCACACTGGTTGCTAAAGTGTCCACTGCTACCCCCTTTTCTTTGCCGTCCATGCCGTTCCTCAGAGTTGGGAACGACAGCTGGAGGACTACAAAGCCCAGCGCCCACAGCAGCAGCTGCTCCAGGGGGGCTACTGTCTTGGAAACACACGTACACTGTTCCGACGTGCAGCTCACCTTCATGCTCGTACAGCTGCGAACTCCAGGACCGATGTCTGCGTTTGACACTATTTGAAGCAACGTGTCCACCATTTGATCCTCTGAAACACACGTAGGTACATTTTGATTAGCTTAATTGCCACATTTACTTTTAAGGCTGTATTACTGAATAATGCTGTGATTGATATCCTATTAAACTTTGTTTTTACCTGTTGGCACCATTCCAAACTTTTTGCTAGTATACCTGCTCTCATTGCTGAGAAAAAAGTAGCAAGTCGTGAACGCATGCATCACGTTCTATCCTCTAAAGTGAATGGGCAAATTTGAACATCTCTATTGCATGCCGAATAATGGCGATGATCCTCATGGCCCGGCCCCCCAGACACCCTCCCCCTAGGCCTTGCCCCTGGCTGCACCTATAGTTCTTATTTTATTAAAACATATTTGATATCTGGCACTGCCCGTTAAAGCAAAGAAAATGTACGCGCTTTTAATTGTTACTAGACATATGTTCTCGCGACTGTCAAAAAAGGAGAGCAGATCAATAGGTAATGCAATTGTACTCACCATCGGTCTTGATGCCTCTCCTCCAACCGAAGTTCAAAGCAATAGAAACACGTGAATGCACTCCACAGCGCAGTTCGGAGCAAGATGACAGACCCAGTTACACACACAAGCGATAGAACGCGTCGTTACGCCGAATTTCGAATGCTCCTCCATGATTGGCTGATCCGTTCATGACGTATCTCTAAACCTCGTAAGCTTGTAATCGGACGATTTTCTGCAAGGTACATACGTGCACGAGGATGCGTAATTGAATCGACAACCACCGTAATAAAACGAGAACGCGAGAAGAATACGGGCGTTTCTTATAGGAAAATGGGCATGTCGGTACTTTAAAGGCTTTTGTGGCTACACAGATTTTCAGCATAAACAGAAGACTGAGATACCCATACCAATTATTTTACTTTGTGACAAAGGCAACAATACGAGACTGGTTTTCATCTCAAGTATGCTATTTCCCTTGAAGGCACGTAAGCGATCCGGGGGCTCGTAAGGAAATAGATTGAGAGGGATAAAATCATCTCAAACCTTATAAATATTGTTACCCCGTTTGTATAGTACGTTGAATAATATGACGCGGAATCATCTAGTGAATGGAAGACCTTCCAGTTTCCGTCTGGCTGATTTTTCCGTAGTAAAATCGGGAGCTGGTATGGAAATTGCTCATCATTGTTCTACCTTTTCAAAGTACGAAGAGCAATGGCGGCAAATTTTTATTTCCCCCACACCGTGACTGAATTGCCCTTGAGCCTGGATACCACTTATACAACCGTTTCTAAATCACTGGCTCTATAGTAAAGCTGTAAACTCCTGACGACTACCCCACCGGGGTCCAGCGCCACCTTCGCCCCACGGGGGGCCATCGATGGCCCCCCCTTTAACTCCGAAAATATGGGCGTTAGCGCAAATCTGCAAAGTGCAATAGAAAGCTCGCGTGAATTCAGTAAGAAATTACTTCACATGGTTTAGTGCCCAGGTCAATCGGCTATTTTCACTCAAATATGCAATGCTTAAGCAAACTGGGCATAACTCTTATGCCATTAGAGCTATTGAGATCTGGTAAATAACATTTGATAGGAAATTGTCAGTCCTTTTTCCGGTATGTGAAACGTAAAGACCTCCCGCCAGTGGTTTGACGTCCAGAGGTCACCTTGTGACCTAAGATGACCTGAGGTCACGAAAGGTCAAAAGTGACCTTGCCGTACATCAAATGAAAGCTAGTGACAAGACAAACACGATGGTGTTTGTTTCAGCGCTCTAGCGTAATTAGGTCAAAAGTTATTGTCAAAATACTGTTTTTGACCCCTGGTGACCTTGGATGACCTTGGAGAGGTCAAAGGGCAAATATGGCCCCTGGAATCCGTGAAAGGGTGTCTAAGAACGCTTTTCTGATCAAGCTGAGCATTTTCAATCGCTTTTGTGACTTCTAGATCATACGACAGCTTTTCCCCATGTTTTTTCAATGGGAGAGGTCACCTCGTGACCTGACCTCAGGGCACGAAATTGAATAATCCCGGATATGCACGTTGTAGACCCTGGAAGGGTCATGAAGTGTAGGAAGTTTCAAATTGATCAACTTCGAAATGTAGCTCTTACAGAGCTCTAAAGTTGAAGTGAGGTGACCTTGGTTGACCTCGTCTGGTGACCTGACCTTGGGTGACCCGGGGTAAAAAATTTCAGGGATGGTGGGAAAATGATGCAGTGAGAGGTAGAGCCCTCAGCCGCGGCGCTGCGCCTCTTCGTTTTTCTGCTATCCCGGAAAAACCTTAGGGGGCCATCGATTGCCCCCGGTGGGGCGAGGGTTAAAACAAAAACCGTTCATATGTTGCATCATCGTCGATTTGGTTTACAGTGTAGTTGAATATTTAGACGCAAACAGCATTCTTTACAAATTACAATTTGGATTTCGAAAGCTACATAGCTCCTACATGCCAATTGCGGGAGTACCACAGGGCTCGATATTGGGCCCACTTTTGTTTATTCTATATGTGAATGATTTATATCGTGTTTCGGAACAGGCCGTCTTTTATCATTTTTCCGACGATACAGCCATTGCAGTAACAGCGGAAAATCAAAAGCTGCTGCCACAAAAAATAAACACTTCTACCAAAAGTAACGCAGTGGTTTCAACCAAACCGTCTTTCGCTTAAAGGAAATGTGGCACCTCAGTCGAATCCTGGAATTTAGTGATATTAGGCGTACTTTTGGCCAAAAGTAATGAAACGACTCATGATTTCTCTGAAAAATATTCAATAAGCTCAATATTTTGATTTTAAAAATACTCCTCTAGGAAAATAATAAATATCTGCCTGTGGATGATGTCATGATCTGGCAACCGCTACCATACTTGAAATGCTTCAAGGGCTTCGATTAGCCGATGCTCATCGTGACGTCAGCATATGTCGTCACACCAGCAGCTCACAACAATGGCCGCCCGGCGAGGGGCTGATGAGGGGGTTGGTGTCTGGTAGGTTTTAGCTTTTTTCTACGGAAATATCGAGTTCCAAGACAAATGATATATGGAGTACTGGGTTTTCCAACTTGCTTTACAACTTGGCTATCTCAGTTAAAATAACGTTATGAAGGTGCCAAATTCCCTTTAACGCTGAGAAATCACACTACCAAATTTATTCTAAAAGCATCTGTACCGACAAAAATACAATTTAATGGAGTCGAAATAGGAAAAGAAAAAGTGGTTAAGTATTTAAGTGGCTTGGTAGATGATTATTTGAAATGGGATGCTCATGTGGCAAACATGGTAGCTCTGATTAGTAGAAATCTGGGAATAATGAGTAGAGCAAAATATTATTTAGAATCACGAGAACTTATCTGTCTATACAACACTCTTGTGCTACCATACTTCAATTACTGCGCAGTTGTATGGGGAAGCAATTATCAAACGCATATAGATAAGCTAATGAAACTTCAAAAAAGGGCAGTTCGAATAATTATGAAGAAACCTTTCTACCATGCAACAAATTGACTTTTTGTTGAACTTAACTTGTTAAAACTCAATGATATTATAACTAAACAGAAAATTATCATTCTATCAAAATTTTTAAGCCATCCACTACCATTTGCCATCTCATCACTCTTTCAATATCATCGTCCTGCAAACACTCGCCTAGTACAACATTTTCATGTTCCTTTAGCAACAACGAACTACAGATCATTTTCAATATCATGTTCAGCTCCAAAAGCGTGGAACCAGATAATATGTCCGATTTTTCCAAATCTTGATGATGTTCCATTGCAGAAATATACATTAAAGAAAATTATCAGAGAAAATTTTAGGAACCAGTATCGATCCCAGGAGGGGAATCAATAGTAAATGGATTCAGGTAAAAAATCAAGCTATCAAGTAGTTTTTTTTTTGTGATTATTTTTCATCTCGCTGCCTAGTTTTCTCATAGCCTGTGACTGACCAGTTTTTTTATTTTTATGAGTTTCTTACCTAAACATGAAAAACTTTAATCCACTAATACCAACTTTCAGAGTATCCAAGTTTCTCTCGAATGTTACTAGTTCTACTAATCTTTTCGAGAGGGACTTGGGGAATTACTCAGTAAACAACTTTTGTTTTCATTTGTAAAGCAAAAAATAAATGAAGCGGGGAGTGGTGCGACCTTCATGTAAGATATTAACATACATGTCCCAAATTTACAACTGGAAAATTTGTAGTTTGGTCGCATGGGAACGGAAGGGCACTCCTGCCTAACTTTTAAATGGGTAGTGGGTTAAAAAAATGTGCTCTATAACAATTTGCAACACGTGCGCCAGCTTGTCAGCCGAGGTCCAACTTACCCCAACTCTTCCACTGTGGTGCAAACGGATTGGCTGATTGGCATCCCCAGCCTTCCCCAGATGGACCGCCCTCGAAAATTTCCCCGGCTTCTGATTCGTTTAAAATGGCTGAAAACAGTTTTTGCTAGTGCTAGCGCCAGTGAAAATAATGAAGCAGAAGGGCTACAGATATGTGAATTCACGCGATGTTCAAATAGTCAACTGCTCAAATAGTCCACGTTTTAATTTGACCTCAAGAACAAAGAGTCAAAGCTAGAACGGCCCCATGAATAACTATCTAAACGTCCAATGGTCAAATAGTCAACAATATCGGAAAATCCACAGCTCAAAAGTACCACATAAGTAAAAGTAAGACACAACGTTCATATGTCCGAAGACCAGAAATACTGCAGTAGAGGAAGAAAGAAAATGCTTAGACTACCCGGCAGCTGAAGATCTTCCCCAACTATGTTGGCTCGTTCGGACTTTTTCTGACCTCTGTCAGTACCTCTATTCAGTATCTCCATCTTAATACCCCTATCAAGACTATACATTGTTCACCTATTGCATAACCTACCAAACTCCAGTCTCACCAATGAATTCGACAAAAGCCGTCTAAATTCAAGTGTTCTGTTGAACCCGATAAATAAATATCTAAGTCTCCTCCTGTCGATCCTCAATACGTGCCCATTATCGCGATGAACTCATGTCGGCCCAGTATACTTGCTCGTCTTAGACTATCGTCTCTATGCTATCGTGCGTGGTGTAAGGTTAATAAACAAAAATAATAGAAAGTCCGAAAAACATTGAGCCAATAGCGATGGTGATGGCTGGGCCAGCCATTCCCCAGATCGGCACCATGGTGCACCGACCGCTCCTAATTTTCATGCGTTAACATACAGTGCGGGGGCGTCCCATGCCGCATCTGCTCAAAGGGATTCGTCAGGCTAGTCCTGGCAGCCGACAGGTCGCCAACCCGACGGAACTGGGTAGCCGCGCCACTACCCAATTTTCTCCCCTACATTTGTTTGTATTGAACAATCATCAACGTGTTCAATTAAGTCCCATTCACAGATGAAGTCAAGCGATAAAATGTGAGCTAGCATTCGCTGCTTGGTGAGAGATAATTCATACATTCAATACATAATTTTTCTGGGAGGAAATTGGGCTAATTCCTATACTATCAGGTCCTACCCTGATAGGGATGGCTAGGTCTACATCGAGCCAACCTCCTATATCGCTCGCTCGCTCTTTCAAACATCTACTACATCATACATCTACCTGGGTATTAGCGCTAACATATGGTTCATTCTAAGATGAACTATATGTCCCCTTTCTGACGCTAATCCCTTTCCTAGGGGTCGTCACTGCCCCTAGGTCTTCGGGCTGAGATCGTCATCCCCCGTTATTATCATCATCATCATCATCATCATCATCATCATCCTCAGTAACTTGCCCATGGAAATAATAGTAAAATTTGCGCCCATGATAAATCCCGGGGAGTTTAAACACCAAACACGTCCCACGAGCCCAAATTGATATGGTGGTGCATCGTCATCATTCTTCATCACCATCTTTGTCATTCATCATCACCATCATCTTCATCATCATCATCAATAACTCCCTCCGGTTGAGCCGAATCCCTAGGAAGGGGGCATCCTCTGCTATATTCTGCTCTGTATCTTGCGCCCTCCCTAACACACCAGGAATTGAATCGCCAGGGGTGTCGCCACCCATCCCCCCTTTCCATTCCCCGTCCCAAGTTAGATGGAAGGGTCATCTAATCTTGAGGGCCCAGATTTTGAATGGGATCAATCCTTGAACAACGCGCCGGAACTCGATAATGCGGAGCCTTGGTTACTCCGCAAAAAGTGACACTGCGATATCGTGGGAGTAAAATCATAACTCATACGTGTTCACCTCCTGTCTAGGTGTCTATCGGTCCTTGTGCTAACATCCACACAATTTAGTCATTGCTATTCGATAATGATGATATAAGAATATCATCATCATCCAGCAAATGATAAATTCATTCGCTCGCTCATTATTCCAATCCCCCTTTAAACGATTGGATCCCTTATTCTAGACAAATTTCCTCCACCCTCCTATATATGACGTCTAAGTTATCATCTCTAAGGAAGTCCCAGGTAACAATCCCTAGAATACGTGTGTCCCGTTACTGTAGATACAACATTAATTTACAGCAGTACTATAATTAGTTATTGAGTTGTTAGCGGATCGTCAGGATTGTTCCGCAATTTATCCCCAATTTCCACCTCCTAATCTCATCAGTTACCACGCAAGCTCGCTCATCTTCATCTCGCGAGCGCTTCTTCTGTTTAACTCCACTCGTACTTAATACCATCATGATACTTGTCACCTCTAGATACGAGTAAATATACCGGCACCCTAATATTTAATTTTCCTAATGTCAACTCTATTTAATCTAATAGCTGCCGGCAGTGGTGTGACTCGAGTTCCCAGTTTCCTCTACTGACTTTCTTTAATATCTGCTGTCGAGAAAAAATCAATGACATTAGCAAAAGGAACCTCATCTCTTGATAGGTTATTCGCACTTCAACATACCCCTACTGGTATTGGCCTCGGTCATCGAAAGTGTTGGCACCTGGTGGATTTTTTTGGAAACGCCAGTAGAGGGACTGACGTCTGGCGCGGCTGCTTCATATCCGGCGCATTTCTAAACAAACTCCTTGGTTCCTACACGGTTCCTATGGTAACGGATTTTCAGTCGTGGTAAACTCGTTGTGAAAGAGCGTGGTTATACGTGACGTTGGGTGGACGTGAATATTGAAGACTGGCGTTATTTTCTTGTTTGTTATAATCTTGGAAAGTTCAAAGAAAATGGAGAAGAGACGGATAACCATTAGATCCAATCAGAAATGCTGCCTTCTTCAGAGTGTATCCTTCCGAAGAAAGTGTCGAAACCTCAGCTTTCACAAGTTTCCTCAGGATAAGGTGCTGTCCAAGCAGTGGAAGTTGAAACTGAGAATTGGGAAGAAGATAGGCTCAAATGCTGCTGTCTGTTGCAGACATTTTCAGCCATCTGACTTCCATTGACATCCACCTGGTAAGCGGCTGTGAGGCCAGTGTACAAAGTATGACATTTTCGACGAGATCTCGTCGGCGCGATTGCCCTTGGAGACAGGACCGAGTGGTGCGAATTTTATCAACCTGATGCGAATTTGCAAGGTTAGTGACACTTAAAATAAACAAATAATGGCTGAATGGCTATTAAGACACAGGAGGGGCCTTATAAAAAGCCCTTAATTAACTGACTAATGATTGAGATAGCATTGCATTGCAGGGGTAGGAATGGGTGCATTTTTTCCCTGGTATGTGGCATATTGGTGCGAATTTTTGGAGGATGGTGGTGCGAGAATTTTAGATGGCTGGTGCGACTCGTCTGGCCTGCTGCCATACTTTGCAGACTGGCTGTGGGGCAATCTCCAGTTCCGCTTATGCCTCCTTCCACTCCCTTGAGCCTGCTTCTAGCAGGAGTAGGCCTTTATCCTTGGGCCGTCATCAAAGGCGGATCCAGGATTGCCGATCGGGGGCACCTTCCCGGGGGGGGCGAGGCGCCATTCTTGACCGAGAAACCCTATCGGATGGGAGCAAAACCCTATCGGTGGGAGCCGACTTTCGCATCCTGGGGTGGAGGGGGGAGGGTGGGAAGCGAAATTTCAGGGGGCGTGGCCATTTCAGGGGGCGCCGAGGGTCAATGGCGGGGGGCACATACTCCCTTTGCCCCTGGATCTGCCTATGGGGCACATGCCCACTTTGCTGTCCCCTTGGATCCGCCTATGGCTGTATTCCTTTTAGCCCGGGAAACTGACATCTTGAAACAATTCGGTAGATAAACGCCTTTATTCGTTTCAAGCTGTCTGAAATTTCAGTTTGAATGTACGATGGAAAATGCGTTTCCAAACATAAGCGTCGCCACCGGCAAAAAAGTGGGGGTGCAGCAACCTTTAACCTGATCCTGACTACAAACTTTGCTCCTTGGGACCAAAAATTCCTCGAATTTGGGCTCCTCACTGCCTTCTGCAGCGGCTGGTTATAAGCCACTGCCACATACCAGGCATAAAACACGTATAATTCACCGCTTACCATGCTATTCCCGGGCCGACAAACATTGTTTACCTTTCGGAGTCCCTCTTTTGCGGCCATCTTGGATGGCACACTAGCGCCACTGGTGAGCGTGACCGGGGTCAATTGTTATGCTTCTAATATTATTATTTATTTTCTCGAAAGTGGCTGTCCCAACAGGGCGATGGTCCGAAGCCTCGATTTGATTCCCTGTAAGTCGTAAAATATTAATTTCAGATACCATACCAGCATCCGCTGCAGGTAATGCATTATAAATGTTGTGGGTTTTACATATTTTCAGGTATATAAAAGGATTCGAGCTGAGTAGAAAAAATACAAATTCCCATCATTCACCTCTCAACCTGTCATCAACTGTGGGATATTTCCATTTCCCTATTCCCTATAATGATGCTAAGATTTTATTTCATCTAATAAAAAATGGAAGCTTCAATGAAAGAAATGATTTGCTCTGACGTGACCATCACCGTGTATGTCTCTGTGAACCCTGAATTTTCGTGCAAGGGTACGAAATAGCAGATTGGAGCCGGAAATAAAATAGAATGGAATGAAATATCAAATAGAATAGAATGAGAACAATTAGAACCCAATATCATTTACTATCACCAATCATTTATAATCATCAATAAATTGCATCATCGATGTTCATTCATCATTATTGTATGTGCGAAAACGCCTATTAATATTTGAAGTTCAAGTATTAAATTATGTTAAAGCTAAAAAGAAGAATTACAGGAGTGGGAAGAAACGCATTTACTATCATTTATTCATTACTGTGGGTGTAAATACCAGCGGAGATCTGAAATTTATATGTCATGACACACCATATTACACAAGAACAGATATCCATTTTGGGTTATGTACTAAAGATCAAAAAGCGGTAACAGGGCCTGAAAAATATTATTGCAAAACCTGTATAGCTGCGTGTACCTTTAAACATCTAATATATTCGTGTATCAAAGTTAAAGAAAGGACAGCCAAGGGTCGGATAAAAGATATTGAATTAATTGTCTCGTATGGATGTGCACGCCTATGTTTCCGTTCATATATGACATTATTCGTCATATGCACAGAAATATATGTGGAAAACTGAGTGCCTATGCCTCTAAAATCAGGAATTGCGAAAACAGGCAAAGAAGCTGCAAACAATATTTACTCGTTGTAATTGCTACCAGAAAAGGCACTATCGCTCTGTGTTTCTATAGATGTGATCAATTCTAAAAAAAAATGCGCATTGGTAAGCATCATAATATGCGGTGTGTGGTGATGTCCTCAAATCTCCTTATAATGTTTAACTTAGTGGAGTCTGCCTGAAACACATCTGTACATCGAACATGTTGTAGCTCATGCCACCGCTGCCACGGCCTGCCGTCGCTGCCGCTGCCGTTGACGCTGCGTCGGCAAATTCTCTCCGGCTCACCGGCGGCCGCCGTGACGTCAGATCACCGTGACACTGCTCAGCCGTCGTGTGACCAAATAAGGCTATATAGAAAGAGGTTACGTGTGATGAAACGTCTAAGTTTTAACTGCATTGTTGTGATCCAAAGATTATCCAAACATATTATCCTGAGTTTCCGACACGATATTGGAGATTCTCCAGTTAATATCGAAACGACCATTGTATCTGTTTTACTTTTACCTATGTATGACAATCTTTACTTTATTTTATTTATTTATTCATATCGCCAACAGATGCATATCCATTTACAGGCGAAGTCGGAGCCTAAAAATAAACACAATATGCTTCAAGTGAATGACACGCATCACACATTAGAACAATAAAGTGAATCACCCTAGGTTAGGATGTTCCTTCCCGAGTATACATGATACTGGCTAAACATGAATTAAAGGCTAGAAAAAATACATGGTCTAAAAATTACCTGCTGCGGCGATAGCGCTAGCTCGCAGCAAGTACACGGGGTGAATGTATGTATGTTAAAACATTGACTTTAAAACTGCTAAAAAATTCTACAAATAGGTCGGAACCTGAACATGATAAGAAGGCATTCATTGCCCACGGCCGATACAAAAGCCCCTGGCCCGCAGTGTTCACGCGCCTGCGCCGCTCCGCGAAAAGATAACGCGTGCGAGTTGATCGAGATGGCACGTGTTGAGGAAATTTATGTAACAAAATTTCACTGTCTATTTTTCACAATAAATGTTTTTTAGAAAGAGTAGCTCGTGTTGAATTTTTCGCGATCCAAGAGATGTTACGCCAAAATGATGCATGAGAGCGCAGGGGCGCAGCCAGGGGGCACAGGGGCACGTGCCCCCATCGGTACCGGGGTGCCCTTTTGATTGCCAGGTGGTGTGCCCTCTTTGGGTCGTGCCGCTCGAAATTTAGTGCCCTACGCCGTTGAGCCTAGATGGAACCAGACTGCATTTAGCGATTTAAACTATTGTTTGAAAATTAAGTGCCTTTTTGGTCAGTTAGGGCATTTTGTCGCCTTTCCAAGCTCCCGGGAAGAGTATAGGCACGTAATCCATTTCCAGATAATGCTTCATCGTCGCCAATAATCGTACGGGCAGAGCTAATCTGGTGCCCCTTGAGCTCATCTGGTGCCCCCTGAGCGCTGGTCTTGGCCCCTGGAGCTGATCATGTGCCCCCTGAGCTGATCAGCACATAAAAATCGCACATAAAATCATTCATAAAACAAATACGATCACTGCAACTATCTCATCTGTCTATCCAGCAGCATACATCTTACAGTTGCCTTAAAAGGCACGTCTTCTCCTATATCCAGCTCGTTCAGCAGAGCTGCCCCCCGGTATGCCAGCCTACGCCGCCCGGCTTCAGTCCGGATCCGCGGGAGGGACAGCTCCGCTGACCGGCGTGTCGCGTGGTTGTGAATGGTGTTGCGTGGTGGGCTTATGGTGTTAGCTATGTATGGTGGAGTGCCAGTGCGAATGGTTTTGTGAAGTGAGGAAAGTGTGTGATAGTGAATGAGACTGTTGGCGTCCAGCCACTTCAGCCGCTCAACGACATCGGAAATGTGGTCGTGTTTCCGACGTCCGCTGATAACCCGGGCGCAGAAGTTGATGATTTTTAAATTTTGCGAAGCTGAGTAGGGTTAGGGTACGTTGGCATAATACGCTGTAAATAAAGACTCTCAAATTTTGCAGTTTTTGAGGCATTTTGGAAATACTGAATCAGGAGACCTAGTGCCCTGTTGGCTTGTTTTACTACATGGGATACGTGGAATGCACTACTACTTCTAGAAAAATGCAGGCACGAGTTTTGACTGACTGACCCCTGGTTACACTCATACTTGACTGACAGACAACAGACAGTTCAAATCAACATGTTAAATCCTCCCTGCTTCCATTGAACGCCGGCTGTCTACAGGGATCCGTCCGGGGCCCTTGCTTGCTTTACAGTACCTAAATGCCTTGTCTGGCAAAACTGACAACAAAATGATGTTTTTCGCAGATGACGCTTGCCTAATTACAAGCCGCAAGCCAGAAAATATCCAACATGTACAAAAATCCCTCCAAAACGCTATCACCCTAATTCAAAACTACGGAAACGAGTGGCTAATTACATTTAACGCATTAAAAACAATCCAGCAGTCATTTTCAAACCGAAGAAATAAAGTAGTTCTAAACCTTGTTTTTGACTCCCAGGCTATCCCTGTGGCCAGCCAGCACAAATACCTGGGCCTAGTCCTTTCAACTGACCTAAGATTCCACGACCACGTTGACCACATTATCAAAAAAGTAATTACTACACTCGGTCCACTTTACCCGATAGCCCCATACCTACCCAGAGAAGTCCTTGCTCAAATTTACACGACATACGTGCTGCCCCACTTTGACTATGCCGACATAATATACGACGGACTCCTGACAGTGGACTACGCACAGCGACTCGAGCGACTTCAGAACCGGGCTGCCAAACGTGACATCGACTCTACAAAGAACTTCTACAGACAATCTAAGACACGAGCTTGGGTGGTCCCCATTGAAAATTAGGCGTGAACAGCACAAATTGAAGTTTTTCCACCGACTTAGTCATAGTATAACCCTCAACTATATCCGAAGATTTATTTATTATTTATTTATTTATTCAAAATAATCGCCAACAGATAAAATCCACTCACAGGCGAAGTCAAAGCATTAAAAAAGGTTATCTAAATCACAAGAATCGAGACAGTGTACTTCCCAAAAACGGTAAAAGGTAAGATATATAAATGTAAAAAACACAAAAACATAAAAAACAGATAAGAGCTGATAGTGCAGTTCCTACCGAGCATTTACGAATCTAACCACACATGTCTTGAAAGTATTAAAATCATCACAAAAGAAGTGACATACGGGCAAATACAGTTTACCGTTCACTTCGAAACGCCAGAAGCAGGACGGAAATATCATTTAGAACATCACACTATAAGTCTTAATTCTACCCAGCACAATAAAACTTATCAACAAGCTACCTAGACACTTTTCAGAATTACAGTCTCATAACACATTCAAAGAACAATTAGAAAAGCACTACAAAAATGCGATCCACCGAAGTACTTCAATTTCGGCTCCAAAATCGAGAATTGTCTTTTAGCTCGGCTAAGAGCAGGCACGTCCAAATTAAACGGTCATTTGTACCAAGTCAAAATCGCTGAATCACCTTGCTGCGACTGCGGTTATAGCTGGGAGAGAACGGAATTTTTTCTACAATGTCCAAAGTTTATTATACAGAGACAAATTACGATGAACAACATTAGCTCAATAATTAACAGACCATTTGAAAACCTACACCTTAAGCTTAAAATCGACGTTATCTTTTCTGGCTTTTCTCTTGACCAAGGTTTTACTGTTTGCAGAAAAAATGAAGAAATTTACACCTATCGACCCTGTCCTCCCTGGTCATGTTTACACTTTATGACACAAGTTTAGGCCAGTGATGTTATGGTCAACCCTGCTGCACATGCTGAGGGAACATTTCTTATATTTGTTAGTCATCTTAAAACCTATACGCTAAACATACCACTGGTAATGTTGGTTGTACATGGGTATGTATAACCTGATTATTGACTGAGTAACCTGCCTATTGACTGTGTTTAAGCTCAAAATATGTTTCAATATTTCACGAAAAAGAGAAGAAATTATATATGTTGCTTTGGCTCCTAATGGTAGCTTCTTTTAGCTAAAAACATTTGTTTGCATTCATATTTATGATTGGCTCAAATCAAATAGGTAAATAGCATTGTCAGCCCATGGGTCAATTTTATATCACAATAATTTGGATACTTTTCATTACTAACAGAGGAAGATTAACTCAAGCAAAATATAGCAAAATATTAGTCCTAGCAACGCCATATAATACAGGCAGTTGAGGCATAGTTGAAGCCTACGAATCATTTTTATTGAAATATTAGTCTTCAGTTTTTTGTTGCAAAAATGGGCCAAATTCATTATTTTAACCATGGATTGTCCCTGGAAACACTGCAATTTTGAATTTTTATAAGGTGTCATCTTCCCTTCGAAAAAGGAAATTCAACAGGCCATCAGGAAATGAAATGGGCTGCCCCTGTCTGTCCTGGTTTAGCTGTACTCTGTAAAATTTTGAGATGCTTTACTTGAATAATAAAACCAGTGGTTAAATTTTCCTTGAAATATTTGTTTGAAATTTGCAAATTTGCTTCTTAGAAATGTGCTTAAACCTTATTTCCAAATGCCGGTGAACCGTATTTGTAAAAATATAACAAAATAGCAGTCTTAGTGATTATAACATGCTAAGGAACTTGGCTTAACCGGAGTTTTAGGCAGATCTACAACGAACTTTTCAAGCTTTGTATGTTGTGTTGTACCAGGGGCGGACGCAGACCCGAGTTTTGGGAGGGGCCAAACCCAAGTATGCCTCTCCTCGGGGGGGGTCGGAGCAAATATTTTTTTGCTCTACAGACCTAGTGTAAACACATTTTTTCAGTGGTCGACAGACCTAGTATAATCTACCTCTCCAAGTACATGATGATGGCTCTCCAGGGGGAGGGGTGGGGGCGAATATTTTTTTGTTCTACAGACCTAGTGTAAACACCTTTTTTCGAAAAAAATTGCAGCGTTTGGGGGCCAAAGATAGTTTGGCCCCCTCCAGCGCTTTGGGGGGGCATGGCCGGAATGACCCCCCTGCGTCCGCCAATGTGTTATACCAGCATGCAACTTATCCTTGATGCGACAGTTTTGCTCATAGACAGTTTTGACATTTTTTCCTCCCCTGTTGTACGATAAGATCCCTCGCAGCAAGCCGAATTGAATGATGTATAATATGATCTTACTAGATCAAATATGACATTTAACCTAACCTGTTGTCAGGTCAAGGTCAAATTAGGTAAAATGACGAGAAACTGCAAAGACGAGAAAAAATTAATGAAGTTAAAATACAGGCTCTATCACCATCCATTACCAAGTTATTCAGTTAAAACCATTTTCCCATGCATTTCCAATGGACAGGTCATGGCTCGTACCTGACCTTAGGCCATCGATATAAAAAATACCGGAACACATTTTAGAGAATTTGGTGGGCCCATTATGTGGTATGAGTTTCAATCGGATTGGTTCATCCTGTCTGACTTATGCTATCTTAAACTTTGTTGAGGCGAGGTTACTTAACCTGTACTGGTGACCTGACCTGAGATGACCTATTTTTGATATTTTCAAAAGTTTTGAAATGATCAGAGAAAAAGTATGCCAAGGACGGCAGCGTTATGCGACGCCGTTTTTATGTTAACTCCAAAAAAACCGAAGGGGCGGTAACCCGCCCCCGTGTCAATGCGCGTGTTAAGTCCGCTGTGGCACGAGGTGGTGCTTAAAGGGAATGGACCACTTTGTCGAAATTCTACAAAGAACATTTTAAGAACAAGAGAGATCTGAAAATGAGAAAACAATATTTTTCCCCACTTCCATAAGCTAAAAACAGAAATATTTCCTCTTTTCTAACAATAAGTGACGTCATCAAAATGACGGTTTTAATAATCAGTGAAATCCCAAATCTTAATCATAGACTCGCTTTAAAAGCACATTCACAGCCTTTCCGCATGACACAATTTGTGTGCAGTACAAGAAGTACTAGTGCAAAACCGAACATTAGATGGCGCTGCGGCAGCCATGTGTATTGAGTGGTCGAACGTTAATGCACATTTCTGATGTAAATACACAATTTCAGAGTTCAATTTTGACAAAAACAGTTCACCCATGTTCCGAAAAGTCCGGTAGAGGAACAATGTGATGTGTGGTACAGCCATTGGCCGCAATTTGGCCCAAATGCACATTGACTGGACGCTAACTCGCCCGATGCTTTCGGTCCACACGCAGCTAGATGCTGGCTCATTCGATAGCATGGTATTTTCACTGAGTGGGTGAGGCTCAGGGCTTACGACCAATCAGATTACTGCTACCATATGGAAGTTATTCCTTCTGGGTTTGAAATAAGCCAATAGGCCCGTTTACTTTGAACTTTAAAGCTGGCGGAAATTTTATATCGAGAGCTTTGGGTGAAAATAAATATGTCAGTAGTGGTTTCTCAGCACGCTCTACAAAACTGCTATCTCAGTTCAAAACGCATTATAAAAGTGGGACACTCTCTTTAAGGGCACGGCAGAAAACAGGTGCTGAAAGTAACTTCATGTCTGCGGGTAGACCTTTATATATCAAAGGACCCAGGGTCATAAACGGCGCACTCGACATCAGCCAAAGTTGAGGGTGTTTTGACCGTTCCCTTTATCAGAAATTGTCACTCTCTCTCTCTCTCTCTCTTGCTCTCTCGCGCTCTTCTCTCTCTCTCTCTCTCTCTCTCTCTCTCTCTCTCTCACTGCTCGAGCAAGAGATACAGGGATACTTACACAAAATTCCAGGGCACTTCCACTACAGCCGCATACCCCAAAAATCTGCCAGACACAATGGGCCCCATGGGCAAGCTTGCAAACTAAATCTGAGAGAATTCGAAGGGGTGATGGTGAACACTTGAGCAAAAGTGGTGGATCCAGTCTGGAACTGCCCAGCTCCGTGGTGTTTTTTCCTTTTTTATTTCAATTAGAAGACTGCTGGTCTCGTCACGCCTGTCCCAGTGAAGCTATCAGACCCGTTTGGGTTTCTTGTTTTATTTCACAGTTTATATGGTTTATATCCGTGGCGGGGTCCACTACAAAAAAGTGGTGGGGAGGGAGAAGGGAAGGGGGGATGCAGTGACCTCCTTTGCCCCACCGGTTCCTACGCCTATGTGTTGGTAGGTAATGCTATTGTAACGTATATGTGTGCCTATTGGTCCACGTGCTGCTATGCTTCTGAAAACCATGCTCCGTCTGTGAGATAAAGGAAGATATTAATCATTTACAACCTTTCATTTACATCTGTCTGTCACCAGTTTCAGTGATGGGGACGGAAACGGCGAGGCTCGCGCCGCCATAGCAGCCAAGCTGTCGGAGATACGGATGCTGTCGCAGCAGCTGGACGAGCTGTGTGGGCAGGGAGGCTGCACCAGCCACACCCATCCCGTCACCGAGAGCTCGTGCGCCGCGTGGGATCCGCCTCCCAGCGACGCTGACCACCCCAACCAGGTGGGTGGACCACACCGGTGACAGCTCACCGCAGTTCTGTGGGCACTCGATCGTGTTCAGTTCTGGCGTGGCCGATAGGCCGATGTGTTCGGTTCTGGTGTGGCCGATAGGCTGATGCGTTCAGTTCTAACGTGACTGGCAGGCTGATGCGTGCAGTTCTGGCGTAGCCGATAGGCTGATGTGTTCAGTTCTGGCGTGACCAGCAGGCTGATGTGTTCAGTTCTGGTGCGGCCGATAGGCTGATGTATTCGGTTCTGGTGTGGCCGATAGGCTGATGTGTTCAGTTATGGCGTGACTGACAGGCTGAAGCGTTCAGTTCTGGCGTAGCCGATAGGCTGATGTGTTCAGTTCTGGCGTGACCAGCAGGCTGATGTGTTCCGTTCTGGTGTGGCCGATAGGCTGATGTGTTCAGTTCTGGTGTGGCCGATAGGCTGATGTGTTCCGTTCTGGTGTGACCGGCAGGCTGATGTGTTCAGGTCTGGTGCGGCCGATAGGCTGATGTGTTCAGTTCTGGCGTGGCCGATAGGCTGATGTGTTCAGTTCTGGTGTGGCCGATAGGCTGATGTGTTCCGTTCTGGTGTGACCGGCAGGCTGATGTGTTCAGTTCTGGTGCGGCCGATAGGCTGATGTGTTCAGTTCTGGTGTGGCCGATAGGCTGATGTGTTCAGTTCTGGCGTGGCCGATAGGCTGATGTGTTCAGTTCTGGCGTGACCAGCAGGCTGATGTGTTCAGTTCTGGTGTGGCCGATAGGCTGATGTGTTCCGTTCTGGTGTGACCGGCAGGCTGATGTGTTCAGTTCTGGTGCGGCCGATAGGCTGATGTGTTCAGTTCTAACGTGACTGGCAGGCTGATGTGTTCAGTTCTGGTGCGGCCGATAGGCTGATGTGTTCAGTTCTGGCGTGGCCGATAGGCTGATGTGTTCAGTTCTGGCGTGACCAGCAGGCTGATGTGTTCAGTTCTGGTGTGACCGGCAGGCTGATAGGCTGATTTGTTCAGTTCTGGTGTGGCCGATAGGCTGAAGTGTTCAGTTCTGGCGTGACTGATAGGCTGATGTGTTCAGTTCTGGCGTGACCGGCAGGCTGTTGCGACGATGCTGCAATCTCCCTCCGCAATGCTGCCATCTCCCTGCTGCTGGTCTGAGTCTGAGAGAGGGACGGCTTCTGCTGTGGAGGGCGTGGCTGCAGGGACGGCTTCTGCCGTGGAGGGCGTGGCTGCAGGGCCGGCTTCTGCCGTGGAGGGCGTGGCTGCAGGGACGGCTTCTGCCGTGGAGATCGAGGCTGCAGGGCTGGCTTCTGCCGTGGAGGGCGTGGCTGCAGGGCCGGCTTCTGCCGTGGAGGGCGTGGCTGCAGGGCCGGCTCAGTCCCAGTACGCCTCAGGTGCTCCGGAGGAGTCATCCTCTGGCGGCGCTAGCTTCAGAACGGCACAGCAAGGCTCGACTGGCACGCGTGACTCCAGCCCAGAATCACAGGTCAGACACCCGGCATTGTACCAACCCAATGACCATCTGGTATCATATCTGAAGCATTCTTATTTCTGTTTGGGGTTTAGTGACCCACCAACTGCTGGGTTTCAAATCTTATATTCAAGATTCAAGATTCAAAATCTTATATAGGGGAAACGGGCAGAGGTTTGAAAACAAGATACAGGAACATAAGCGCGACGTTAGATTTCATAGAACATCAAATGCGTTAGTAGTTCACGTAGACAAATGTGACCACTTACCAAAATTTGATAGCTCTGAAGTTTTAGCCGAAACGAAAAACAAGCAGATTAGGAAAACACTCGAAGCAGCCTTCATTTCAGTTCTTCCGAACACTAACCTTCGGTCAGGTTTTGTAAGTTGGGCGTCTTGGGGGCAAAATTAGCTATAAAAGAAAAAAACATAAAACAATAAGCACGAGAACTTGAGAAGAAAAGAAATGAAAATCAAAATCATGTCCTGTCGAATCAGTTTGAAATATTGTGTCCTGCTGTGTGCTGAACTTTGTCATTTGATATTGATATTTTATAATTTGGTATTTACACTGATGAAGCTGTACAACAGTGAAACGTTTGTAAATTAAATATAACTTAAATAACTTTCTGTGTGTTCACCTATATCACATTATGTCTGTGATAACCCCATATATATATATATATATATATATATATATATATATATATATATATATATATATATGTATATATATATATTTATATATTCGTGTATCTTGCGAGCAGGTTTTCCTTAAAGGGAATGTGGCACCTTCACAACGTGATTTTAACTGAGATAACCAAGTTGTAAAGCAGGTCGGAAAACACGGTACTCCATATTTCATTTGTCTTGGAACTCGATATTTCCGTAGAAAAAAGCTAAAACCTACCTGACACCAGCCCCCTCAGCCCCCGTCGCCGGCGGCCATTGTTGTGAGCTACTGGTGTGACGACATATGCTGACGTCACGATGAGCATCAGCCAATCGAAGCCCTTGAAGCGTTTCAAGTATGGTAGTGGTTGCCAGATCGTGGCATCATCCACAGGCTGATATTTATTTCTTTTTCTAGAGGAGTATTTTTAAAAACCAAATATTGAGCTTATTGTACATTTTTCAGAGAAATCGTGAGTGGTTTCATTATTTTTGACTAAAAGTACGCCTAATGACACTAAATTCCAGGATTTGACCAAGGTGCCACATTCCCTTTAATACAGATTTCATTAAATATGACGGCAAATCGAGCTTTAGTAATCTTTTTATGTAAGGATTCTATAGTTCTAACTCGGTTTCCTAACCAAACGGTCGCCGACGGTCGCCAACCGTCGGCGACCGTCGGCGTCAGTTGCAGAGCGGTAATTTTGGAGGTTTGGCCGACAGAGGAAAGGTTCAGCTTTGGTAGGAATCTGGTAGCTCAAGTCGCAACGAACTGTTGTTTATCAACAATCAAAACTTGGCTTTCATCAAGAACTATTAAAAGAACGATTTAGGAGAAAAGGTAATCATGTTCAGTTTCCATAGATTTTTCAGCATGAATTCCAATTTGAATTGTTATTCTAAAACATGCATTACATTTAATGACTTAAAAAACAGCAAATAACACGGATATCGGCTTCTGACGCAGACCATCGGCGTCAAAAGTTGGACATTGTTCAACTTTTGCCTGGACGCGTTGCAACGCCGTGCGACGCGTTGCGGCAGTGCGTTTTGTGTCCTGACCGAAAATCCCGGTCGTTGCGGCAGATCGACGACGTGCAACGCCTTGCGACGCGTTGCGTCTTGGTTAGGACACCGGGTTATAGTTTTCCTTTCACTGCGTTGTAGATCCTTTAAAACTTCTCCGAAAACCTCATTGTTTCGCAACGTTTCACTATTCCAATCCAGATAGCATCATCAGGCATAATCAATACATATTACGTATGATCATACACTCACTAAACCTTGAATAAACGACATTAACAATCCTAGCACTTCGCTTCGGGTTGGTTCATTGGTAAAACTGAGCTGAGGTATTTTATCGATTAGTTTGGCTTCATTAAAAGTAAAATTTAAAACTGCAAGGAAATGCTTACTTTACAAGGGCACTCCAGATCGCGAAATTCATACCCTGGAAATTCCTTTCAATGATTACTGAATACACTTGGGAGTATTGATTTACACAAAAATTACACAGTTGGAACAAATCACATCACTATAAACAACGATCATCGTAAACGCAGGGTGGCACTATCATATAGTGTCAGGTGGGAAACTAGACTCATTTGTATGTTAATCTTGGGGTTAATATTTCGGATGAACACGGCTTCTAGCGCTTGAAGTTTTCGCCTACTGTGCGCTCGGGCCACTTTAGATGTTTGTTGGACGGCCTCGTCCCTGGTGAGCTTAAGGTTGTGGGTCGTCCTCAGATGGTTCAGGAGGGCGCCTTGCTGCAGGTGGTATGTTATTCTTCTGGAGAGAGTCGTAGTAGTGTACCCAATGTAGCAGCAGTCCGCTCGGCGCGCACAGTCGCCATGTTTGCAATCGAACTGGTAAACTACATTGGTGGGTTTGAGGTCTGAAGGGCCTTTAGATAAGTTGTTTTTCATTACAAGGCTTGATGTTTTCCGGTCCTTGTAGTAGATAGTCAGGTATATTGAATCCTCAGCTTGTTTTGGGATAATGTTCTTCTTGATGATTGTTGTGATCGCTTTTTCATCCTTTTTGTACGCTGTGGAATTCGAGTTTTGGTAGAGCAATCACAACAATCATCAAGAAGAACATTATCCCACAACCTTAAGCGCGCTTCGTTGTGAGGGACTTTCGAAGAACATCAAGTGTAACAGATATCATGAAGCGACTCGAATGGAGATCTCTCGAGGAAAGACGAAGAGTAGCCCGGCTAACCATGCTTTACAAGATACTACATGAGACGGTAGCCGTGGAAGACATCAAGGTCAAACTGACGCCACTACCAGAAAGACAGCGACGAGGACATGGTCAACAATTTTTGATACCACGATGCAGGACCGAATACCACCTCAACTCGTTTCTTCCAAAAACAATCAGCGACTGGAATGCTCTGCCTGAAGAAACTGTCCAAGCAGTGTCGGTTAACTCGTTTATTAATATGTTGTGTAAACCTGATAATCTTTCATAGGCTCACCGTAAATTTGTATTGTAATTGTTGTAATTGTAATTGTTAAGTGAAATTGTTAAGTGTAATTGTAAATTTGTTGCTAAAACGTGGAATGTGATTTGTACGCTAAAGACGCCCGAATTGGCAAAATAATCAGCAACATGATTGTGGCCAATAAATGGTAGACAAACTAGACAAGCAATTGGTGTACGGTTCCTGATGGGGCTTCCTTAGTTGGTGGTTTCGTACAAGTTTTGTTCATTTCTTCGGAGATCACGACTTCGATGTCATTCGAATCATAGTCATTGTTAATCAGGATACTCTTCACTCGATTCAACTCCTGGTGTACCAGCTCCCAGGAGGAGCAGTGTGTTAAAGCCCGGTGGATGTACGCTTTAATGATGCTTTGTTTGTAGCGCTTCGGACATTCGCTACGTCCGCTTAGGCACTGGCCAGTATTGGTCGGCTTCCGATACACTTTTGTTACAAACCATGCCCCGGGGCCATCCACGTCAACATCTAGGAAAGGTATCCTGTTGTCAACGCTCTCTTCCGTGGTGAAACTGAGTGTTGACACTCTCTCCAGACGTTTTTTTCAATGTGCTCAGCTGAGTGGTGTCTGTTATCTCGCAATATATGTCGTCCATGTTTCTCAGGTACTTAATTGGAGGAGATGCTATATATATATATATATATATATATATATATATATATATATATATATATATTGCGTGTGTGTGTGTGTGTGTGTGTGTGTGTGTGTGTGTGTGTGTGTGTGTGTGTGTGTGTGTGTGTGTGTGTGTGTGTGTGTGTGTGTGTGTGTGTGTGTGTGTGTGTGTGTGTGTGTGTGTGTGTGTGTGTGTGTGTGTGTGTGTGTGTGTGTGTGTGTGTGTGTGTGTGTGTGTGTGTGTGTGTGTGTGTGTGTGTGTGTGTGTGTGTGTGTGTGTGTGTGTGTGTGTGTGTGTGTGTGTGTGCGTGTGTGTTGTGTGTATTGTGTCGAATTTTACAGCATTATATTGATTTATAATAATATCAAGCTTATAGAAACAAATGGAAGAAAAGTGATTAGCCTCAATGCTGCTGTAAAATTCAACAATATATGTATAGAAAACAATCTGCTTCCCTGTTTTTCATATATATATATATATATATATATATATATATATATATATATATATATATATATATATAAGTTACAATGATGTTTAGGCAAATTTCAAAAACTAAATTTATAAAAACATTATATTGCACCACATAAACGCGTTTCGTATTCACTTCATCAGTATGCAGCACAATACAAGTATGAATTGAAACAGGAATATTCAAACATCAACTTTGAATTTCGGCAATCATGTCATGCGAACAATTCTTCAACAGTCCTTCAGCAAAAAAGGTTTTCCGAATATTAGCACAGAGGCCACAGTGTGCACACATTCATACCATAAAAACGCGACTTCAGAATAAAATAGTACCATAATTCTAAGTATCTCAAAACAATTAACTCTGGTATAAGCTTGTAATGAATTTAGCTGTCGGAGTGCTAAAGTTAATGAAACCCATACGTTGTCTGATACAGTTGTTTGATAAAATGAAAGAAGCTTCTACGATTTTCCTAGCGCTTTTGCTTATTTTTTTGATTTGACCCTTTATTTTTAACAATGAGGAATATTCTCAGTGTGAAGGGTTAGCCATGGGCTCACCATTAAGTCCCGTAGCCGCATGTTTATATATGGAGTTTTTGGAAGTGGATCATAGGCTCTGATGTAACTTGGTTACGATATTGTGATGACGTTTTGATCATACGCCGCAAGAACTAAATTTAATATCTAAGCTCAACGATTTAAATAACGTAGAAAGTAAAATTCAGTTCACACTAGAAGAGGAGAATGAAGGAAAGTTGCCATTTGTGGACGTATTAATAGTTAGGAACGATGAGGAGGTTAAATTTAAAGTCAACAGAAAAACAACTAACAAGGAGGATTATGTTCACTACTTATCTGCACATAGCCAAAAAACAAAAACAGGTATAGTCATAGGATTATTTTTGAGAGCCTTTAGAATTTGCAGCATAGAGTTCCTCAACGAAGAAATAGGCCATATATTTGAAATTTTTGAAAGGTTAGGATATCCGAAGGCTCTGCTCATTACATGCAAAAATAAGGCTAAACAAATAAGAAAGAAATCAAATACTAAAAATAAAAAGGAATATCAGAGAGTAATCACTGTTCCTCAATCCTCACAAACGGAAGCTTTGAATAAAAAACTTAGAGGAGTAAATGTAGTTCTAATTGAAAGGTCAGGGAGAAAAATAGGGTATATGTTCAGTAGTTACTGCAAGTCGGAAAATACTCAGGAAAATAGTATAGTCTACAATGTTCCATGTACAGGTTGCCCGAAATCATATTATGGTGAAACACATAGGGGTTTAAAAATAACATTAGCAGAACATAGGAGAGATTTTATACATAATAGAGAGAGTAACGCATTAGTAGTACATAGCATGGATTGTAAACATTTACCGAACTGGGGAGGGGCAAAAATTGTAGCCAAAAATATAAGCAAAAGCGCTAGGAAAATCGTAGAAGCTTCTTTCATTTTATCAAACAACTGTATCAGACAACGTATGGGTTTCATTAACTTAAGCACTCCGACAGCTAAATTCATTACAAGCTTATACCAGAGTTAATTGTTTTGAAATACTTAGAATTATGGTACTATTTTATTCTGATGTCGCGTTTTTATGGTATGAATGTGTGCACACTGTGGCCTCTGTGCTAATATTCGGAAAACCTTTTTGCTGAAGGACTGTTGAAGAATTGTTCGCATGACATGATTGCCGAAATTCAAAGTTGATGTTTGAATATTCCTGTTTCGATTCATACTTGTATTGTGCTGCATACTGATGAAGTGAATACGAAACGCGTTTATGTGGTGCAATATAATGTTTTTATAAATTTAGTTTTTGAAATTCGCCTAAGCATCATTGTAACTTATATTTGTCACTATGAACACAACATATAATATATATATATATATATATATATATATATATATAGATGTATGTATGTATGTATGTATGTATGTATGTATGTATGTATGTATGTATGTATTCAAGTGAGATACACGACGATATCACACTTGCACGCACGCACGCACTCACTCACTCACTCACTCACTCCACTCACTCACTCACTCACTCACTCACTCACTCACTCACTCGCTCACTCACTCACTCACTCACTCACGCACTCTCTCTCTCTCTCTCTCTCTCTCTCTCTCTCTCTCTCTCTCTCTCTCTCTCTCTCTCTCTCCGGGCCAGCTCCGGACCGGCTGTATGCTTCCAACACTGCACTGCGACAAATATTGAAAACAAAAAACTAATCATCTTCAACCAGCTTATTCTCTTATTAGCTCGCCGGTGAGGCAAATTAAACAATCAGTTCCTAAGGTGCATGTGTGTGTGTGTGCTTATATGTCCAGCTCGCGTTTATATCGGTGTTTTGTGTCGAGGTGCATGACTGCGCCATTAGTATCTGTATCTGAATTTTTGCATCGGTCTCTGTATTATTTGTGATTCCTGATTGCGTTATTTTGTGATCCTCAATTGCCAAGTGACCGATAAACATAGGGCCCTCGGGTCGTCAATGTCGGAAAAAACACTGCACTGCGATTTCACAACTGCAGGGCCGTAGGAGCCGTTTGAAAAGTCGGGGAGGAGTCAACCTTGGAGGGCCTTCACCTCGAGGGGCCCCCAGCTCAAGGGGCCCATAATTATGAGTGGTTGTAAAATCGCGCATTTCGTGTCAATAAGGCACGCGCAGAGTTTTTTTTACTGAATAGCTCTCTGGTGTTTTGTCTTCGTAGTGGAAGACAGCGGGTTTCGTCACGCCTGTGGATGTCCGGGGACGGCGGGGACGGCGACTGCTGTGGATGTCCGGGGACGGCGGGGACGGCGACTGCTGTGGATGTCCGGGGACGGCGGGGACGGCTACTGCTGTGGATGTCCGGGGACGGCGGGGACGGCTACTGCTGTGGATGTCCGGGGACGGCGGGGACGGCTACTGCTGTGGATGTCCGGGGACGGCGGGGACGGCTACTGCTGTGGATGTCCGGGGGACGGCGGGGACGGCTACTGCTGTGGATGTCCGGGGGACGGCGGGGACGGCTACTGCTGTGGATGTCCGGGGGACGGCGGGGACGGCTACTGCTGTGGATGTCCGGGACGCCGGGGACGGCTACTGCTGTGGATGTCCGGGGACGGCGGGGACGGCGACTGCTGTGGATGTCCGGGGGACGGCGGGGACGGCTACTGCTGTGGATGTCCGGGGGACGGCGGGGACGGCTACTGCTCGGTGTTTGGTGCGAAATGCGGGCCCAAATTTGTGCTCTGTGTTGGAAGTGGTCTGGACTAGAGTTTGATAACTTCCAGCTTTCGGGGCCTACCTGAAAGCACTGGGGAGTATAAACACATAGCTCTAACTCTAATTAAGACAGAACAATGCAGTTGGTACCAGCATATGGAGAATTGATAACTTTACCAGATACGTTTCACTTTTGGTCCGTGTCTAAAAATGAAGTTTGACCTCTGAAGGTCAAATTTTGAAAATGTATTTCCGACCAATTTTTCCTGAAGTAATTTTGTTCCAAATGACAATGAAAACATGGCGATACTTTTATTTGAATTTGGATATTTAAGGAAAATTCCAGTAGGTGCTTCTATAACTTCACGGTCAAATATGACATATTTTGTGTCCAATTGCAGTTGACAGAACGTGCCCTGAGGGTATAGACGGGCATTTGCCCGCTGTGGGACCTGTATTTGTTGGATTTGAATCAAATCGGTGTGTGGTATGGTTGACAGGTGGTCTTTTAGTTTAGCCTGACCTTTACATGTAAGGTCAAAGGACTAAGGCCATCGATATATTTTCACTCATATGAACAGCCATATTGATAAATTCCGTATGCTGGTTGCCGCCGGGTCATAAAGTGCAGTCAATTTGTTTTTAATCTTCAGAATAAAACTTCTGTATATGGTTCTCGGTGAAGTTGCGCCCATTTATCGTAATTCTGTTTGTGGCTGATGTACATTCACGCACGGGTATTGTATTCGGAACGGGTGGCTTTGTGGGTAGTATCAAAATTGGCAGTTGGTGTGTCGTTAAACCCGAACAATCACGATTGGGTATTGTATTCCAAAATTAAAAGTACACTCTGCTGTCCTTGCAGCAAGGCACAGAGCCGCCTTCCCTCGGCGAAGAGTGGAGTTTGGACTACGCGGACGGAGAGGACGCGGCGCTGCCCGTCTGGGCTGCCTGGCGCAGCATGTCCCGCACACCTTCCCTGGAGAAACTGCTGGACGAAGACTTCCCGCCGCTGCTCTCTTTCGGCTCCAACTGGAGTAGGTCGAGTGACAGCAGCGGCTCCGTCAGCGACCTCCCAGCCGACACCACTGGCGGCCAGGTGGCGCTGCAGCAGGTCCTGCACATGGCGCCTCAGTCGAGAAGGGCTGACAACGCCACCGATGGCAGTGCTCCGGCGCTGAACGGTCAGTCACAGCAGCTGCTGAGGCAGACGGCTAACGGCGACCGGCCGGTGGCGCCGCCGTCAGCTGACCAGCATGCTGTGATGGTGGTCAGCTCGCCCGTGCTCTATCACCCCCAGCGCCAGCAGGTGAGTCGCCCACCGTCGCTGGCGTCGCATATGTTGGCTGGGTCGACAGAGCCGTGCGAGGAGGCGGCAGCCGGCAAGTGGCAGGGGCTGGCCGGGCTGGCAAGCAGACTCAGCGGTCTGCAGGCTCGCGTGCACAGCGTGCAGACTCAGCTGGCCCGACTGGAGACACAGATGCCGCAGAAGCAGCAGTCTGGTAGCGAGAGTTGCTCCGAGGAGGAGTTGCAGAGTGGACATCAGTCCGAACAATCCGGATGTGCCAGCGACAGTCGCAAGCATCAAGCAAGTGACGACGTCCACCTCCCACCGTTGTTGCCGTCTCGGAAAACCTCATCAGACACCAGACTTGAAGCTGGCACACGTGGTGGGCCGTCACCGGTGTATGAGAACATCTGGAGATCCGAGGACGCCCCCCTCCATTACTTTCAAGACGTGACCTCCGAACTGGCCTCCGACAGCGCGGACTCGGCGCTGTCTTTGACTCCGCCCAACATCCTTGATGTGCCACTCTATCCGCCAGCTACAATGTCTGCACTTGACTACGCCGACGCAGCCCACCAGAGCACGCCAGCTGCTGCCGTTGACAATCTTTCGGTGCCGATTGATGTCCAGGGAGCCGCGGCGCCGCTAGCGGCATCTATAAGTTCTCTGTCAGTGACATCTACATCATCGTCGCAGCAGTCTTCTCTGCGGGATATAAGCTGTGAGAGTTGGCACCGGCTGGACGTGAGCGGCACTGGAGACCAGGGCATGGAGATGCAGTACGCCCAGCCGGCCACCGTAGTGGAAGAAGCGGTCAGAAGGAAAGATCAGGTGAGCCTCTGTCTATGGAGGAACAGTAGTCGCTGGTTTGAACTATTGTGTAATGTTTCCTAATGTGTGGATGACACATAATATCTATTTCGTTGAAGGGAACAAACGATGTTGATATTGCTTATATTTTTCTGATGCTATTAAGACTAAAAACGATGTTCATGATGGATCGAGATAATTCACACTATATTGTACGTCTGGGTCACTTTGCTTATGAAAATTGACCCCCTCAAAAGGTCCTAGTTGCTTTTATATGAACAAGTTGGAGAATACAGGCCATTAACTCAATTATCTATTAACCTTAAATCTGCTTTTCCTTCCAAATTAACTATTTGTTTTATGAAAATCCAGCTTGAAATTGTCATGCTAGATTTTTATGCTGGATTGTAATATCCTAAGCGGTGCAGTGATGCTAGTGTTAACGGTGGTTGTTTGCTCCCTTAAAGGGAATGTGGCACCTTGGACGAATCCTGGAATTTAGTGTAATTAGGCGTACTTTTAGTCAAAAATAATGAAACCACTCATGATTTCCCTGAAAAATGTACAATAAGCTCAATATTTGGTTTTTAAAAATACTCCTCTAGAAAAAATAAATATCAGACTGTGGATGATGTCACGATCTGGCAACCACTATTATATTTGAAACGGTTCAAGGGCTTCAATTGGCTGATGCTCATCGTGACGTCAACATATGTCGTCACACCAGTAGCTCACAACGATGGCCGCCGGCGACGGGGGGGCTGAGGGGGGCTGGTGTCAGTTAAGTTTTAGCTTTTTTCTACGGAAATATCGAGTTCCAAGACAAATGAAATATGGGGTACCGGGTTTTCCGGCTTGCTTTACAACTTGGCTATATCAGTTAAAATCACGTTGTGAAGGTGCCACATCCCCTTTAACACGCGCACTGGAGGGGGGACCTCGGAGGCCCCCACCTATTTTTCCGAGGTGGCCGGAGAACCGCCCGTAGCCGAAAAACGATACGTGGCCACATTTAGCAGAATTTAATAGCGCGTCGATTGGTGAAGACTTTTTGAAAATCGGTCGAATACTTTTTGACTTATAGGCTTTCAAAGTCAGACCTGCATTTTGAGATCGCCGTAATCGCGCGGTCGGACCAGTTAGCTTGCATTGGAGACCGAGTGGTGACGTCATAACGCCATATAACCTGGATTATATGTCAAGGTCACCTCACATGAAAGTCAAGGTCACAGGTCAAGGTCATATCTGCACTTTCAAGGTCACTGACCTCTGTGCTTCCGGCCAAATGACGTTACCGGTCTGACATATATTATGCAATGACGTCATCGATAGGTACACCAATACAAAGGTCAAGGTCAAAGGCCAATGTCAAAGGTCATTGGGAAAGCTCAATCCTCATTTCCCGCCAAACAGTGGCTACAGTGTTAGTCAAAGTGTACATTTTAAGTAATATACCATATGGTGACATTAAAGGTCAATGACCTTGAATGACCTTGACCCAAAAATTGTGAGGAAGCCTCTTTGACACCTCTCCTCTATGAACCTGGTCCGCCCTTAGCTTATTCCCGCCATTTTTCTCGCATAATCACAGTATTTACCAATCGGTCCCCAGCATGGCCAAGATTTGACCTTTACGACTTCGTTTGACCTTGAAGATATTGACCTAGGCCAATGAAAATTAGTCATCATGTAGATCACCATAGCCTCCACTCACCTCTTAAGTGGCGTTTTTTCTAAACCTCTTAGTTTCCGAGATCTTAGGGGGCCTACCAGGCCCCCTCCAGTGCGCGTTAGTGCCAGACCCCCCTCCAGTGCGGGTGTTAAAGCGTACATCACAGAGGAAATATGAATTTACATACGGAATATATGACTTAGTTCGTAATGAGTTATCCAAAATAATGTTCTCAATTGTGTGTAGTATATTGGGCACGCAGTTTCCTTTAACCAGCCGATTTCATTCGGTGGTGCGTGAAGACTGGGCCGATATTTGGCAGGGTGCCTCAGCAGGCCCGGGCTTCCACCCGGACGGGCCTGCCACACCACTGGAGGTCGGAGAGAGTGGCATCGAATGGCAACTCCACCAAGTAAGTCCACCGGAGCGTCGCAGCACCGCCGTCCTCTGGACACAAACCGTGCAGGGATTTTTGTCGGCTTTCGGTTTTTCATATCAAATGAATCGCTGGGTCGAGACGCACCTTATGACCCTAAGATTAAGTTCATGCCTGTAATATATATATATATATATATATATATATATATATATATATATTCGAGTATTTCGGCAATATGTTCTTCTTGATACATTGACGATTAAATATCACGGGAAGTTTCACATTTAGATGCTTTTCTTTGTAGTTTTTCTGTGAGCTGAAACTGTGATGTAGTTTTTTCTAAAGTTGAACTGTGAGCTGAAAAATATGTATTATTCTTAATAATGATTGCGAGACGCAATAGAAACTAGTCGAAATTAATGAACTTTGGTACCATTTTACATGACCTTTCACCCGATAACAGAATAAATATACGAAAACTCGAAAAACTACAAAGAAAAGCAGCTAAATGTGAAACTTCCTTGATATTTAATCGTCAATGTATCAAGGAGAATATATATATATATATATATATATATATATATATATATTGTATTGTATTGTATTGTATTGTATTGTATTAGCTGCGAACACTTCCACACAGGTAGTGGCTTTTCAAGTGCCGTCGCAATGAACATGAAACAATAGAAACTGTGGCAGGAGACGGCAAGGATAAGGATCATGAGGGTAAAGGAAGGTGGAATATTATATATGTATATTTTTTTCTTTTAGGCACACTGAATTGAATAAGATGGCATTTTCACTTTTTGATAGCTTCTTCTTATGTTTGATAATGCTATTAATTATATTTTTACTTTCAACTGGTAGTCCAAATATCAACTCTCCGATACTCATATGCGCGTTTCGAGTTTATTTTAACTAACTCATCATCGGGTTAAGACCAGCGCTCCTAGGTTTTTCACTTTTCTATAAGTTTTGAAAAACATTCAAGTCAAATTATTTGAACAAGCGACAATATTGACGGTTCCTCCTGTAAGAAATTCCTCCTAAGATTATTGCTTTCAATTCTGTAACATTTCCAAGATACAGTATTAGAATACAATAATAAAGACACTTATACACCCATTACACTAACGTCATAAAGCAGATACATACATAGCTCAATCAACACAACACATTGCACGATTGCTACCCTTTATCACATTATGACACGCCTTCTCCCCACAGTGCCAAAGATATGTGTGTGTTTGTTTGGAGGTTGATGTGTGGTGATTGTTCGTGAATGTAGAGTGATTCGAGTACAGCTAGTCTTCTGGTGTCTGGTGTGGCAGCGATGATGTGAGTGTTATGGACTAGCATTTGTCGTGTGAGTGTCGTGTTGTGTTGTTGTGTCATGTGTTGTTTGGGTCCACCCTCCCTGAGATGCATAGTTAAACGCCTTGACAGAGTTGTTGAAGTAACACCAATGTAGCTGTGTCCACGAAGCCTGCAATCTTCGTCGGGGCATTTAAATTCATACACTACGTTGGTGCGCTTCAACATCTCTGTCTTGACAGGATTGTTGCGCATGATTAGGTGTCGTGTCTTAGCGTTCTGGTAGTAGATAGTGATGCGGAGTTTGTTGTTGTCGTTACACTTGATGTTTTTCTTAAGAATGTGTTGTAGGATTCTCTCATCGGTTGCATATTCAGTGTTCATGTAGTTGCGATAGTACAGTTTTATGACGTTGGGGTCAGTTGTGTTTGTCTCTGTCTCTGTCTTACTAAGTTGGCGTTTGATCTCAGTATCGATGTCTCTGTTACGAAAGCCTTTGTTGACCAATAGCTGTTTAAGCCTAGCGAACTCATTGTGCATACTTTGATAAGTAGAGCTGGTTTTCACGGCTCTTTTTACAAATGCTCTGATGACACTAGCTTTATAACTCTCAGGACACTCACTATCGACATTAAGAGTGCTCCCGTTGTTAGTCAGTTTTCGGTACGCGCTGGTTTTGAACCCACTATCACCAGTTTCTGCAAGCACGTCTAGGAAGGGTATGACATTATCCCTGCTTAGATCATATGTAAAATGAAGCACAGAGTTATTCTCAAATTCCTCAACTAGTTTCTGGAGGTGCTGAACATCCTTTACATCTAAAATGCACATTAGTGTTACTTCAACAACTCTGTCAAGGCGTTGAACTATGCATCTCAGGGAGGGTGGACCCAAACAACACATGACACAACTACACAACACAACACTCACACGACAAATGCTAGTCCATAACACTCACATCATCGCTGCCACACCAGACACCAGAAGACTAGCTGTACTCGAATCACTCTACATTCACGAACAATCACCACACATCAACCTCCAAACAAACACACACATATCTTTGGCACTGTGGGGAGAAGGCGTGTCATAATGTGATAAAAGGTAGCAATCGTGCAATGTGTTGTGTTGATTGAGCTATGTATGTATCTGCTTTATGACGTTAGTGTAATGGGTGTATAAGTGTCTTTATTATTGTATTATAATACTGTATCTTGAAATGTTACAGAATTGAAAGCAATAAGCTTAGGAGGAATTTCTTACAGGAGGAACCGTCAATATTGTCGCTTGTTCAAATAATTTGACTTGAATGTTTTTCAAAACTTATAGAAAAGTGAAAAACCTAGGAGCGCTGGTCTTAACCCGATGATGAGTTAGTTGAAATAAACTCGAAACGCGTCGTAATCAAGTGACTTCATATGAGTATCGGAGAGTTGATATTTGGACTACCAGTTGAAAGTAGAAATATAATTAATAGCACTATCAAACATAAGAAGAAGCTATCAAAAAGTGAAAATGCCATCTTATTCAGTTCAGTGAGCCTGAAAGAAGATTTACTGCCGAGGTATACAAATATATATATATATATATATATATATATATATATATATATATATATATATATATATATATATATATACAATATCACAATTTATTTTGGAAGAAAGCCTTCCAGTATCAATTTCAGTTTCAGTTTATTCATTGCATCACCAACGGGCCAGAGGCCCACTTAGGATGAAGTTATCAGTTGTAAAACAAAAGCATACAGGTCCAATATACACACACATTGATAGGTACAATTTCCAAGATATGACTAGCAGATAATAAAGTCCAACACTAAGAGGCTAAAAGAGAAAAACATTGTCACGATATAAATCACATAAGGTAAAAAAACATTCTAAAATGTAAGGCTATAGAATATAGCTAAAACATAAAAATCCAAGAATCACCGCGCTGAAGCCATCAAACTATGTTCTTGGAGGCGTAAGAAATTTTATCAATTTCTGTTTATACTGCCCAGTTGAGGAGTTCCAAATATCCACTTCGCGAAAGTTATCTAAAAAAGTATTGCTCAGTTTCAAAACTCTGACAAAAAGACTCGACTTGATCGTATTCACCCGAGCATATGGCAGGCACAGTAAGGCTCTGCAGCGAAATATCCGAGGTCGAACAGCCAGGGGAAAGCTTTGGAGAAGAAACGAAGAATCGATGTAATTTGTAAGAATGTTTCTAATGAACATGAGGTCGTGCTGCTTTAGTCAAGTTTCGATTGTTCCTATGCCAAAATGTTGAGACACACTGGGGCAGGCCCTTTTTTAACATGTTAACTGGGGGGCCAATTGGCCCCCAGTCGGCCGAAATGCCCCCCCCCAGTGCCGGGACATTTGCCCCCCAATGAAATAGATAAGTTTTACTTAAAATTGAATAAACGCGAACTCACCTAACGAAATTAAGACAGAACACCACCCGATAATAATTGTGTTCTATTGCTTGTCCAAAATTGGCAATCCACAAAAGTTGTGTTCAAAAACTACAAACGAAACAACGCAAGTAGTTGCGGGAATTCCCGGCTGTAACATCAGCATAGATTTAACTAACCACATTGCTGGAGATAGCCTAAAACCAATCAAACGTCGTTTTCTGTCCGACCGGAAGCCCCCATCCCAGCCAGTACCGTGGCATTGCACGGTGCTCTCATTTCAGACGTGGTCGGTTGTCAGCGCTCAGAGCTCGTTCGTGGATTAGGCGGGACACAGCTTGGTCACAGCGTGTCAGACTGGTTGCTGGTGTGCCGGTGTGAAGTGCTTTGCCCATTTATTTATTATGTGTTGGTAGCATGCGTGCAATTCATAGCGAGATCGCTACATCACTTTGTTCTGTAAAGTTGATAGGGAGACCGAGGTCAACTGTAACAATTTTTACTGTTCTACTTCAGGAAGAGCAGTGCTTTGTGCTAGCCAACCTTTCTTCATATTTTCAGTAGCCTTGATATTTTGGCCATCTGGCAGATGTAGCACTATACCAAGATAAAACATTTATTGGTCAAAACTTGGCTTTGAAAAACTTACATCAAATATTACATTTGACCTCATCAAGGGTCAGTTGTGACGCCCCAGGGGTCAACTATAATATTTTAAAGCCATGTTCTTGTGCCGGGTATTCGAGTATAGTTCTTTCCGATCGCGATGCATGTCTCGTGGGCCCACAAAGAATATAACTGACACTGGACCAATGTTTCCTTTGCCCTGCTGGTTTGGAAGTTCTTAAAGCATACAATACAGAAAACATCCTCTTCTTTCTCATCACTGGTTCTACTGTTGCCGGGTATTCTCTGAGGCTTTTTGCTTCTGGCTTTCTGTGCCTTTTTCGTCCTCTTCCTTGCGTAGGCTGAGCTTTCTCGAACTATTTTTCTGTTTATGTTTGTGCTTTGTTTCTGTACGCCCGTTTTCCAGCTCCAGCGCTCTCTTTTCGGGTGTTTCGGTAAGCATTTCTGTTTTTTGGTCTTCCGGCCAACATTGGTCTGCTTCCATGGTGCGGTCTCTAGCAAAGGCCGAACGATCTCAGGGAAGACCGTCCCCTGACCCGTCCCCGATGGGCCGGGCTGCTCAGCATCCCAATGGTCAGAACGACCCACGGGCCTAACTACTGCATTGGTGCAGTAAAAAACCAGTTTAATAGTGGGTGAGGTCATGGGATAACTTGTAACACTGTTACATTTGATCCCAAGGAAAGTATTACAATTGCCTGCTTCGCACCAAGCCACCTTCAAAACAAACTTCCGCTGAACGATTTGATGCAAATGGCAGCTACTATGCTCATTTTGTAGCTAATTTAGTCTTCACAGCGCACTCAAACTGTTCAGGCTGTAACTTATAACATCCGACAATAGGCTAAACACCTTTCAAAATTAAGAAATTAAAAAACGCCGTAAAGAACGCTTGATTGCAAACTTTGCCCGACTTACCAACCGCACCGAGTCGAAACTTTTGAAAAAGAGGCATCAGTTGACTGCGCATTTCCGGTATTGCGGCTGATCCGTCGGTTAATTTGAAATTATGGCCACTGTTACAATTGCTCCGTGTTACATCTGACCCCAGTCTAAGTTGTTACTTGGCCTTTCTCATCGATTCCTTGAAGCTGAAAATTGGGAGAGACTATATATTCGGCAGAATCATCAAACTGGCTCCCAAGAAACCCTTCTAACAGGGAAAGAGTTGGCGACGCTACATGACCCTGACAGTTGGTGCGTCGCAGTGGCGGATCTAGCCGGTTGGTTTGGGAGGGGCAAACCAAAGTCGAAAAGCAAAAAAAAAAAACGTCGCGCAGTGACAAATTACGCTACAATATGCCTTTTCGGTAGGATTTTGGGAACTGGAGACGAAAAGCAAAAAAAACGTCACGGGGTGAAAAATATGGGCTCAAGATACATTTTTTTCTATCCAAGCCCCAATATTTCCACTGAACTTCTCTAATTCTGTTTGAAGTTGAGAGTTGAAGCACCAAAATTTTGCTTACAAGCTAAAAAGGAGTCGGGGGAAAAAGGAGGTCGATCGCTTTGGGGGGGCAAAAACATAGTTTTGCCCCGAGCTTTTTCCGTTTGGGGGGGGCAATTGCCTTTTTGCCCCCCCTGGATCCGCCACTGGTGCGTCGATAAGCCCCAAAAATAATTAAGTGGTTTTTGCACCACATTCCCTAGATGATTTTGACAGGCACAGCCCCACACCAAAGTATGTACAGTCCCCCGCAATTGAAATTGCCATGACTAGGCTCGACCGGTTTAGGATGAATATCTCGCAACCTATGGTGTCTATAGCTTTATAAACGGGTTTTTCTTGTGTATTTTTGCAAGAGCTTTCCAGTGGTTACCATTATTTCCTAATCTGACATCTGCGTGAGAAAATATTACGCAATTACTGATTTTGCTGCATTTTGACGGGGTAGTCTTCGGCTGACTTGCCACCGCCCCTGATAATCCCCGACCCTTCGCTCGACTGGCACGCATACCTGGGTCACGTGATTACTACGTGTTTACAACGACAGGTGCAAAGCCACACGTAGTAAATAGTGTGTGGCAGGCAGGGGGCACAGTGTTTTGAACCGAGGTGATCAGTACTGTCTCGCAGGTGTCTAGCCCCAGGCGGTCCGTCCAGTGATCGAGGCGCCTGGGCACGAGAGTCCAAGACTGGGTATGTCTGAGTTATGGCTTCAAACAATGTTTCCAGCCTCATAAGGCTCACAGGATCACTGCTGAAATATTTTTTTCTGGGGGATTAGAGTTCATGGGGTTTAAAACGGCACCCTGTGGCCGAATTTTGTTATTTAACACCCGCCCCGGTGGGTGTCCGAGCCATCTTTTGCTGTAGGGGAGAACACTTCCCCTCGAACCCGGCTCCTATGCAGGATAGAGGGAAACGCGAACACTGGTAGATGGTTCATAAGAATTTATTGCGAAACTACATTACTCACTTTTTGTCTCAGGTCAATATTTAGGTCATGACAGGTAAAAAAATGTGATAGGGTGTAGAGGAGTTTATGGGGCCTATCGTCTGACTGAATTCAGTTAGTATAAACTGTATGGCGCCATTGGCTTCCTCTTTTACGGAAAATTGAACCATGTATAATATGACTATACTACATGAAATCATAAAAGTAACGTGACAAAAGTAACAGGTGAAGACAGATCAATCAACTTGCAATAACAATCCAAACGTAATGGTATCAAAATAAAAAACTTTTTCATCATTTCCTGCGAAATTATTGACCCAAGTCTACCTGTTAAACCCTCGCCCCGGTGGAAGGTGCTTAAACACCCCCTCGGGTGTTTTCCGGCGGCACGAAAAACGGCGGCGCGAGGCGCCGCCGTACTTAGCACACTTTATCCTTGATTGATTCCGCAACTTTTCCCCAAATTTTAAAGTTGGGTCATCTCAGTTCAGGTCACCAGTGCAGGTGACCTCACCTCCAAAAATGTTTAAGCGGCATAAGTAAGAAATGGGTGAATTTATCGAATTAAAACTTATTCCATATAATGGGCCCACCGAGTGCTACAACATATATTCCGGGATTTTTCATATCGATGACCTAAGGTCAACTACGGACCATGACCTCGCTATTGTAAATACATGGGAAAACAGAAATTGGGCTGTATTTGTGTACTCAACAGCTGAGAAAACCTCAATATTCCCTAAATCGTAGTATCCTGGGACCCTTTCTAGGCTCCTGTTGCAATTTTTGACCTGTGACCTCTGAGAGGTCATCTGGGGCTATTTAAGCAGTTTTCAGACTTATGTCAATAACTGCATGAAATGATCCAGCTTTTATTTTGATATCATTGCGTTCAGATTGCTATTGCGAGTCGATTGATTGCATATTGACTATGCTAGGTTAAAAAGTGACCCTGAGCTGAGGTCTGGTCATTTTTAAGTTTTGACCTAGTATGGCTCGTTCGATTTTCCGATTTGATTCATCATTCGATTTTCCGTGACGAGAGGAAGCGAATGGTGTCTCACTCAACTCTCCAGACGCCAGATACCAAAAACTCTACTCAAAATCCCACTTCCTTTGACCTGTCATGACCTCAAAATTGACCTGAGCCAAAAAGTGACAAATATAATTTCTTCATGAATTTGTATGAACTATCCAACAGAGTACGCTTTTTTCGCTATCCCACGTAGAGGCCGAGTTCGAGGGGGTGTTCAAACACCCCCCTCCCACCAGGGCAAAGATGGCTCGTAGGCCCACTGGGGCGCGGTTTAAGCAATCCAATATGACCTTTCAGAGATCACAGGTCCAAACTTGCACCATGAGCCTGAAGAGCGGCTTAAGCTACTACGATTTGGAGAATGTGAAAGTATTCAACTACATATCAACAGAAATAAAACCATTTCCCTCAATTTTTGTTTTCCCATGCATTTCCAATGGAGAGGTCATGATCTGTATTTGATCCTAGGTCATCGATATGTAAAATCCCGGAATATGTTTTGCGCTAATTGATGGGGCTATTATGTGATATGAATTTTAAGAAGACAGATTCACACCGTTCCTACTCATGAAATCTTAAACTTTTTGGAGTTGAGGTAACTTGACCTGCACTGTTGACCTGACCTGAGATGGTGCAAACGTATAATTCTAGAAAATGTTGAAGAATTAATTACGGATAGGGTGCGCCAATTACGGCGGCGCTTCGCGCCGGCATTTTTATGCACAGTCGGAAAAATCTGAGGGAGGGTGTTCAGACCCCCTCCCTCCGGGGGAGGGTGAAGACGACGCCAAGAAATTTTTGATTTGGCTGAATCCAGTCAGGTGCAAGGGATAATAATGGGAAAAGCCAAGTATGTCAACCAGACACCACCTGGCCTCTTTTCGCACCCACTACGACGTGGGGCGTCAGTCCATCTCCCTTTCCCCTGTTAACTCAAGAGGTAAAGGTGATACGAAAAATAGAAATGGCGCTGGAAGCTCCTTGCCGTCTTGTTCTAAAGATATGAGCACAAACAAGCTCGAAACTATGACCTCCGTTGATCCCTGGTAGCGTCTTTACTGACGTGATCTCAAAATAACTAGACGATATCTGGGAAATTTTTATTTCGAAGAGCTTTTGAATGAGGAGGAAACTCGACCATGGCCTGCTGTAGGAGTCGCGTTTTTCCCTTGCTTTGTCGTTCTTATCTAAGAAAAACAAAAATGACCCACATGGGCGTGGAAATCACGTTAAAACTCGTTCACCTGACCTGAACTGTTATCAATTTACAGTTATAAGTTGTCAGGCTGATAACCATAAATTGGTGTAAGTCGACTAGTCTCTCATTTAAATCGGCTCCGAATAACTCGACAAAAATGAGGATGGGGCCCGGGAAGAGCACCAAGGCGATTAAAATTATGTATATGGGCATATTTTTTCCTTTATATTCCCCGCTTAGCTTATCAATGGAATGGCCTGGGGTTGTGGGGTAAGTTTGAATTCAAATTGTTTATCAGGTTTAACATATATGCTTGTTCCATGGGTGTCTGTTCCTGTTGTGAATTATGCTGATAGTATTGTCACCATTGTGCTGCAAAATAAATATCTCTTTATTATATGGTAATCAGGACTTATGGACCAGAAAATGGTTAAAATGAAAATGATTAACATATTTGGCTACAATTCATGAACGCTAGGTCGCTAAAACTCCTTATGAAGAACAAGAAGGGAGCATGAAAAAGTGCCGTTTGGGTAATGGGGTCTCAATCACAAAAAAATGGTAGATAAATGCATGAGGTAATGAGTCGAAACCTGCCACTACACTAAAAATGACTAAAACTATCGACTTGCAAGTACTGAATCCTCATATTTATTTGAAATGTTTCGAAATTAGGAGCAGATATTCTGCCTGAATTTTATTCCGCTGTTTTCTTGCTGCTCATGTGTCCAGAGCGAAATACACACATTCAGGTCTTACTTGTTTTCGCATTTTTCCAGGGACAAAGGAAGAAAATGAGTTCAAAGCAGCTTTGGGGTTTACACACACCGACTGTTGGGGCTATATAGTGTCGCCAACTCTCATGTTGCTGGGAGATGGGCACAAAGGGAACATTACATGAATCGAAAAAGAGCTATTGTTTTCTTTATTAGGCTCTTCGGTTTCCTACCTTGCCCTTACTTGCCTGGGTATGTGCTCATAACGACCTTCCTCAAAGGTCACATTAGCCCTTGCCAAACGGGAAAGGCCTTCAGGTATTTCGAGCTAGAGGGGTACTGTTTGCCAGTTAGGGAAAAATTCCAAAGGCTGGGGACGATTGGTAGGGGCTGCCAACCAACAATGGTCATCAGCTTATATTCAAATATATCCTGATTTGCACAAATCAGTATTCAGATAGAGGGATGTCTTCAATTCCAATTAAATGCTAGAGACGCTGTATTGGAGTGGTCAGCGTAGCTGGATTCCACCCAGCCGACCCGGGTTCAAGGCCCGGCGGTTTCCCTGAACAAGGAGCAAGCTGGTTCCCGGGATATCTTTTCAACAGTAAAAAAGTTGGCGACACCATATGACACTGGCAGTTGGTGCATCGATAAGCCCAAAAATTATTTATTACGTATAATATCGTATAAAGTTAGTGATAAGGGGATGAGGTGGCTTAGTGGATAGCACCCTTGTCTTCTAAGCCACCGGTCCCGGGTTCAAGTCCCGGCGGAGCCTCTGAATAAGTCGATCTGATCCCCAAAATCCCTTCCATCAGGGTGAGAGTTTGGGACGCCGTATGACCCTGGCAGTTGGTGCGTCGTTAAACCCCAACAATTCTTAAAGTTAGTGATAAATGCTTATGTGCCTCTTTCCGGGCGACCAAAACCAATGCAGATACGTTAAGTTGAGATGGCAGCTAAGGATGCACGATAGTTAGGGGCCTCTGAGCCAGCTAGGCTTTCGAAAGATTGCACGAGCTTAAAACACCCTTTAGCCCAAGGGGCTCAATATTAGGCTGCGGGAGTTCTCAAAAATTTATCGAGGCTAAAGATTTAAACTCAATGAAATCCCAAAACAATATACTGATAATAATCTCTCGGGCTAAACCAGAATCAGACCAGCTTAACATTCGTTTCCAGTCCAATTTTAGTCTTGTTGGTAATATACCCTCTCAGGTCAAGGGAGCAGCGTAGGCTTCAGGGGCGTACGCAGACCCGAGTTTTGGGGGCAAACCCATGTCTGCCTGTCCTCCTGTGGGGGGGGAAGGGGTGGGAGCGAAGATTTTTTGCTCTACATACCTATTGTAAACACCTTTTTCAGTGCTCGACAGATCTAGTATAAGCTACCTCTCCAAGTGCATGATCGCTCTCCGGGGGGGAGGGGGGAAGCGAATATTTTTTTTGCTCTACAGGCTTAGTGTACACACCTTTTTTCAAAAATTTCTCCGGCGTTTGGGGGGAAAGATAGTTTGGCCCCCTCCAGCGCTTTGGGGGGCCATGACCGGAATGCCCCCTGCGTCCGCCAAAGGTAGGCTTTGGTTACAAGGTCCCCCGGGTAATATTCTGGTTTCGCCCAACCAGAATATGTAAACAATATTTATCCTAAAATATTTTCATTTCAGCGACACATCGAACAATTTTAACATCAATACTAGCTGGAACCAATGTCGTGCTAAATTTCGAAGAGTAGTAGCTCTCGAGTTGGTGGATTTCATCAGAGAAACATTCACTATTCACTGCCCTTTTACCCTCGGTGGTCGCACGTGGCAACGAGACCCCTCAAACAGCACCCAGTTCTAATGGAGGACCCAAGGGGAGGGGGACAATACGTATTTTCTCCCCGAACGAAAAAGCTCGGAGCAAAACCATAATGTTATCCCCCTCCCCAAGCTGTCGACCTTTTCCCCGGCTCCTTTTAAGTTCATAAGCAAGGTGTTGGTGCTTTAACTGAAGAAATCATTTTCAAACAGAACCAGTCAACTTCAGTGTGAATATTGGAGCCTGGTCCTCTTGATATTTAAAATCGTATTTGGATGAATGATCCTTGGATATCGAAAGCAAGCATTTTGTGGCCACATATTTCACCCAGTGACGCCTGTTTGTTTTGCTTTTCGACTTATATTTACTCCCCACTCCCCGCCTCCCCAACCTGCCGGCTAGTTAGATTGTTGCAAAAGCTTTCACTGCGCGACGTTTTTTCTTGCGTTTCGATTTTTGTTTGTCCCACCAAAACTACCGCCTAGATCCATCACTGACCAATTTTACCGCTAATGATACTCTCAACAACGATCACTATCACCGCTAAAGCTGCTACATAGGCTTTTATACCTTTGTAATACTGCTACAAATTATCTAATATTTTCAGCATAAAATATGATCATATCCTTCCGACAAGTGAGGATGCTGCCAAAAGGCCGCAAGAAACCTAGCGCTGATTCCCTGGCTCAACTCCCCCGGGTTCAACTCCTTGGGTTCATGTCCAGGCAGATTCTCTGAATAGGTATGAGGATCAAATGCACCAAATCTCTCCTTACAGGGTGAGAGTTGGTAACGCCATATAACTTTGAGAGCTGGAGCGTCGTCTAACCCCAACAATTTTTGTTAGAGACTATCGCAAACGCTATGCCAAGCTTGCACCGTGTGATGTCAGTCTAGAGGCCAGTTCATGGAAACTCAATCCTCCCCAGTTAAAGCAATGGTTGCCGTTCGTTGAGGGGAGACGACTGCGTGATTTTAGTCAAGCGAGGGCACAGTTTTATGCTCCCGAGAAATAGACTCTACAAAGGTTCTCAAGCTGGAAATTTAAAAATTCTCTGTGGACGGAATTAAGCTCATTTAGTTGGAAGCAATTGTCCCATAATAAATAATCGCCGCCACCGACGAAACAGTGATAGAGCCAGTGAACCGTCACCCTTGACAAGAAAATTTCCCATCTAAAAACAAAACCTCGTCAGGTTCAGGCTTCTTGAGACCTTCGCAAAATGCTGCCCACACAATGCCCGATTTTCCTATTGTTTCTTAAATCGCGATGTTTAATGAAAATTGGGGGCCTGCCCCCACCATAGGGGGATCCAGGATCACCGATGGGAGTCACCTTGCCGGGGGTGGGACGTCATCCGTACAAATTGGGTGCCACTTTTGGCCGGTAAAAGCTTTCAGGTGGGTGCCAAATCCTATGGCGGGGTGCCGATTTTCGCATCCTGGGGAGGGGTGGAAGTGACATTTTAGGGACGCCGAGGGTCAATGAGGGGGACCTGCATTCCTTTACCCTTGGATCCACCTATGGCTCCAACTGTCCCCTCTTCTGACGAGCATCTGAAAATATTATTTTATTGAAACCTCCAAACAAAGTTGTATCACTGTATCAGCCGTTTTACCAGAATCCTGTCTAAATAAACATGCAGGTGAGGGGAGCCCGGCAGCCAATGACAGCTTACATGTTTCGCAACCCAAGCACAAGGACGGATATAGGAGGGAAAATTCGTGTGCTTCCCCGCAGCAAAATATATTCCGATGGTTTGCCCCATCTGTGCCCATCTTATTGGATATTGCTCCCCCCTCAAAAAAGCAACTCGTGGTTCTGCCACTGCATTGCGTGGTTTCTACCACTGACCGGGGCCCCAGGTCAGTGACGCCAGTTGTCCAGCACACAGCAACACAGTGGGAGCAATTGCAATACGAGTGCCCCTCAGACACGACAAGATTTATGAGAGGGATGAATGAGCTGGCACAATGCCAACCGCCCATTCATCTGTGAGGTCACGTGGTCCAGGTATGGGCGAGAGGGTCAGGGATTATCAGAGGCGGTGGCAAGTCAGCCGAAGACTACCCCGTCAGAAAGCAGCAAAATCAGTAATTGTGTAATATTTTCTTACCCAGATGTCAGATTAGTAAATAATGATGACCACTGGAAAGCTCTTGAAAAAATACACATGATGCACCCGTTTCTAAACCTATAGGCACCATAGGATGCAAGATATCCATCCTAAACCGGTCGAGCCTAGTTATGGCAATTTCAATTGCGGGGGACTGTACATAAACATGTCTCGATTTAGGTTAAAAACCATATGTGTTTGATACTTTGGGAATTTACTTGCCTTGCCACACTCATAAAGAAAAATAAGAAATAGTTTATTCATTTGACGTACATTGCGGTAGCTTCAGGGCTGCCAGGTTCGCCATCTTCTGGCCAAATTTCTCGAATTTTGCCTATTTGTCGTGTTTGGCCTGGTGATTTTTTGTCGGTTGGCCCTTTCTTGGAATCTGGCCTTTTGGCCCTTTTTCTGGGAGCTGGGACCCAAGCTATTTTTGGTTCGATCCTTGCATACATATGGATCCTTTTGGCCTTCCCCGCTCTTAAATAAGATGTTTTAACACCAAAAAGCAACAGAGAAGCAGAAAAACTGTTATGGCGGTGGGAGTGACGATCCACAAAAGTGACAGCCACCGAAAACTGGACGCGAAGGATGCGATACTATAGGCACCCTTTGGGAGAAAAGTTGATGACAAAGTGTGTCTCTGATGCTACACCCTCCCCCCACCTACCAAAATCATAGATTTCCCGCTGTTCAAGAGCAAGAAATTCACCGTTGGAAAAAAACAGGAAAATTATTAAATGTTAGCGGGGAGTGGTGCGGTCAAGATAATTGATGATGCTGAATTAGCTCTAAACAGCGATATAAGACGTTTTTCAGTAGGTTTATGACTACTGTTAGGGGTCGTTTTAGCCTTAAATATTGCGTTTGTGGGCATATTTGATTTACTTATTGGCCATTCCAGTTAAAATAAATTTTGACCCCTTTTTGGCGCTTTTCTAACTCGGATTTGACATTTTGCCGCCGAAGAAACTTAGCAGCCCTGAGCAGAATCTATAATTTATTGAATTTGGAATACAAAATTGGGAACATAGTTTTCATTACTAAGGCGTCTAAGTTTCATTAACACCCCCTACCCCCTCCAAATGGGGTCTTGATTCCCTGAAAAGACTATAATGGCCGGCACATGAAATGCCCCCTACTGATATTTCCTTAAAAAATGTCCTGCACTGGGGTAATCTAGAGGCAAATCGGGTATGTGACAGCGAAAACAGAGCCACATGACAAATTTGTGCTGTACTCTTTCCAGACGCTTGAGATGACAGGTGGCTGCTCCACCCCAGACAACGCTGCAGTAGTCCATAACTGATCTGACATTTGCATAGTATGCCGAGATCACAGCTTTACTGTCACGATAGTCCAATGCTCTGTCATTTCTACCTGTTTTTAAAGATCGGGTTAACATTCCTAATGTCCTATTTGCTCTTGAAACAATATTATCTACGTGATTTTCAAAAGTAAGCTTCTCATCCAGAAGAACCCCGAGATCCCTCATTACAGTCACTCTTTCGATTGCTACGCCGTCAACAAAATAAGTTTTAACACGCGCATTGACGGGGGTCTGAGCCACCTTCGCATTGACGGGGGCGGGTACCCGCCCCCTAAGATCTCGAGAACCACGGTAGGTAGCGAAAAACGATCAACGGCGTTGGGCTGCCCATACACTTCTCCATCGAAAACATTTGTACCATTTTTTTGTCAGGTCACATTTAAGGTCACGAGAGGTCAAAACATGCCGTCATAGGGATAACATGTAAATTCAGTTTTTCGGCCATTACATCTGAAGAAGTAAAAATAGAGCAAAACGACTTGAACTATATGAATCCTCTCAGCAAGCCGAATCGAATGATATATAATTTGACCTTGCTAGATCAAATCAAGGATTTGACCTGACCTGAGGTCAGGTCAGGGTCAGATTATATAAAAAGCATATCATTAGAACCGCAAAGCCCAGGCGAGTCTAATGCAGCTAAAATAAATGCTCTATCACCATCCGTTACTGAGTTATTCCGTAAAAAAAACATTTTTCCCATGTATTTCCAATGGAGAGGTCATGCCTCGTACCTGACCTTAGGTCATCGATATCAAAAATACCGGAATATATATTAGAGAACTCGGTGGGGCCATTATGTGATATGAGTTTCAAAAGTTCACCCTGCTCCGACTTTGCTATCTTAAACTTTTTTGAGGTCGGGTCACTTGACCTGTACTGGTGACCTGACCTGACATGACCTAACCTTAAAATTTTCACAGAAGTTGTAAAAACGATGAGGGAAAAGGTATACGAAGTACGGCGGCGCTACGCGCCGCCGTTTTTCTGCTCTCTCCGAAAAACCCGAGGGGGCGGGTACCCGCCCCCCGTCAATGCGCGTGTTAAGAACCGGAGTGCGGCGCAGCGTCAAAGTCAAGACCTTGCATTTGGATGGATTGAGAGAGTTTCCATGTCCGTGACCACTGAGACAAGGAATCCTGGCTCTCCTGGATGTTTCAAGCATCATCAGTGTCAACCCGATGATAAATCTTGACGTCATCGGCAAACATCACGCTACGCACTTGTATGGAGCTTGGTAAGTCGTTAATAGTGAACACCGTTGTTTCCGTGTGTGGACACCGTTGTTTCCGTGTGTGTACCCCGTTGTTTCCGTGTGTGGACACTGTTGATTCCGTGTGTGGACACAGCTGTTTCCGTGTGTGAACACCGTTGTTTCCGTGTGTGTACCCCGTTGTTTCCGTGTGTGGACACCGTTGTTTCCGTGTGTGGACACCGTTGTTTCCGTGTGTGTACCCCGTTGTTTCCGTGTGTGGACACTGTTGATTCCGGGTGTGGACACCGCTGTTTCCGTCTGTGGACACCGTTGTTTCCGTGTGTGTACCCCGTTGTTTCCGTGTGTGGACACCGTTGTTTCCGTGTGTGGACACCGTTGTTTCCGTGTGTGTACACTGTTGATTCCGTGTGTGGACACCGCTGTTTCTGTGTGTGTACCCCGTTGTTTCCGTGTGTGGACACCGTTGTTTCCGTGTGTGGACACCGTTGTTTCCGTGTGTGGACACCGTTGTTTCCGTGTGTGGACACCGTTGTTTCCGTGTGTGGACACCGTTGTTTCCGTGCTTTATGCCCTCAGGAAGTGGTTCAGACCCGACTGGTTCTGTTAGCATTCGCCTGAATCCCAGCCGACTCAGACGAGTGCCTGTCGGCTGTTAGGGCCGACAAAATCAGTGAATGGTAACATATGTTTGATATCGAGCACTGGAACTCGGTCGACGGCTTTCTGCCCAGCGGAGAAGCATTGTAACTCTAGTTCCATTGAGTGCCGCACGACGGCGCGGCTCAGTGAGGTCGGACGTGCGCTGGTGGAGGGCAGAGCGGCGCCGTGGAAGGCACGGGGCGCGCCGCACTGCGGCTCTTCCGGCGCGGCGCGGCGCGGCGCGGCTGCCAGCGTAGCTGCCAGCTCCGAGGGCTAATCATAGCCAACGGCGGCCAGCGCTGCTGCCAGCCTCAGGGCGGGGCTCAGACGGCCGGCCGAGAGGCGCCGTCCCACCAGCCTGGCAGTGGCCGGTGACTGTGTGAGGTGTGAGGTGTTGGGCAGCGGGCATGGCCGGTGGACCGGAGCTGGAGCCGCTGGGACGGCGGCAGGCGGCACCCGAGACCCGCCCGCCCACCACCCTGTCCACCATCGCCGTCCAGAGCGGCTCTACCCGCATCATCATAGCTCTGCTGCAGGTGCGGCCCAAACGCCACTCAAGCTCACTCTCAGCTCAGGCCAAATGATTGATTATTGGGGCTTAAGGGCGCACCAACCTTAGTGGTTATATAGCGCCCAGCAGCTCAGGCCAAAAGGCAGTGGCAAACCGAGTGGTAAACCGTGGGTATGGGACAAAGTGGAGTCGGTAGCATAGGGCGGGGGCTATGACTTCGGCGGCACGCCAATAAAACGAGAGGTTGGCCGCAGCACAGAAACTTCATTTCGTAAACAGCAGTTAGGAATCGGAAGGCGCTCGCATTCCAGAGTATGTAGACGGCTGTCCCGCAGTGTGATGTAATTACGTGTGTAACTACGCGGGTGTGCGCAGTCCGAGTATAAGGCGTACGCTCCGCTCAATCACTTCGAACTATAGGGCGTCAACTTGTATGCTGTATTACGCCAACTGCGACGAGCAGTCACTGCCCCATCGGCGAGTCACTGCCCCAGCGGCGAGTCACTACCTCAGCGGCGAGTCACTGCCCCAGCGGCGAGTTCATCAGCACCAGCCGTTGTCAAAGTCCCGGGAACAAGTCCGGCCCTGCTGAAAGTAGAATATTCTCATCGACAAAGCCCTAGTAAAACATAAAAAACAAACTGTTAAATATCACTAACTGAAACTGACCTGAAACAGAAATCTACGGAGGTAGAGAATGCAGTAGCTCAATAAATTCATACGGCCATCACAAGAGAAAATTCGCTATCTAGAAGATAAAGGGCTTACAAAATTAACAAAGTTACAGCACCCTTATTTTACACTTGTAAAAATTTCAGCTCCACGATTTTAAAGCTCCACTCACGTTCCGGCAGCCACGTCAACAGCGGAGGTCCTTCTAGTGCAGTGTCAGAAGAGGATATGAGCACCGTTCGCATATGAAACCAACACTGGAAAACGGATAATTAACAGAGGCCTAAAACAAAACTAACGTGATGCATTTCCGATAAAATCCGATAACGCTAACTATAATGTTCAACGCTGAACATTTCTCAATCACTGGACCACTGCCTTCAAGTAAAAAATAAGAAAATTTACTTCCCGACCGGGAAGATCCCACGCGGGTCTGACGTCACAGGTCACTGCCATCACAGGCTCAGGCATCTGTGACCGGGTCAGTATACTGGGCGTGACCTTCACGGGTCACGGTGCACTACCTTTGACCGTGAAGTAACTGCGGAGCCGTAATGTGCTGTCAACTAACGGCAGCATCATTTAAAGTAGATGACTGATCTACAACTATATGTATGAAGTGGTTTCAACTGAATGAAGACGAGTAAACTTTAAGCTAGTTCCATGCTGGTAGATTTAGACTCGCTCCCCACTCGATGATAGAATGCTTCATTAAGGTATGTACAGTAAGCTAGGAGTATGCTGGTGTTGGTGCAGCTGAGCATTGACGGACGCAGAGGGGGCCATTCCGGCCATGCCCCCCCCAAAGCGCTGGAAGGAAGGAGGGCCAAACTATCTTTTGCCCCCAGGCCGGATACATTTTTCGAAAAAAAGGTGTTTACACTAGGTCTGTTGTCGAGCACTCAAATCCCACGTTCCATCCCTCCCCCAGGAGGAGAGGCAAACATGGGTTTGCCCCCCCTAAAACTCGGGTCTGCGTCCGCCCTGGAGCTGAGTAATAATTGTTGCGGTTTTAACGACGCACCAACTGCCAAGGCTATACGGCGTCGCAACTCTCACCCTGTTGGAAGGGTTTTGGGGGATCAGATCGACTTATTCAGAGGCTCCATCGGGACTTGAACCCGGGACCGGTGGCTTAGAAGACAGACGCACTATCCACGCTGAAAAAAGTACGCCAGAAATTTGATTTTTTCTACGGTGCCAAAATCCACTCTTCTTTCGTGAATGTTTCACACCCGATATTTTTAGATTGAGAGCGTAAATTGACATGAAGCAGGAATAATAAAACTCCAACCCATGGGTTGTGAAAATATCAACTACGAAAAAGTACGCCATTTTTAGGATTCTTTCTACGGAGCCAAAATCAAATCCTCTTTCCGGCATTATTCCACAGCCCATTTTGCACCGGTGTAATGCTTAAATGCATGTGTTTTGAGGGAATAGTATTATATCACTGGAGTCAAAAGATTGTCAGCTAAACCGGAACGGTGTAAACTGGAAGTGAGGGAGTAAAAATAGATTAAAATGTGAAATTCCTGGCGTAGAAAAATATTTGCAAGGTGCAAAATGAACCTGCGTTTAATATTACATTGCTATATATTACTCTTCTCGACCCAGGGGTCATGGGGGACGGGGCGATGAATGGTGGTCCTGGATGACTTAACGCTGGCGCAGTAATACAAGCTCTAAACAAAGCCCATGCCCATTCGTCCATTGCGTACCAAAAAGACAAATTGAAACATGTCGCTCTGGCACCAGTACCGAGAGAAAGGCAAACATGTATCTAGTTTTATCGTCCATAAGAGCAAATCGACAGGGAATTTGGCACTTCATCTTATTTGTAATCTATAAGCTTAACCCCAATAACTACCTTCCTAAATCTTCTGAAATGAACAATTTTCAAATATCTTCATAGGAAACCAGACAAACAAGGGAACTTGCAGAAATTAATGAACATGATTCCAAGAAGAAAAAAGTATGCAAGGTTGAACATAACAATAGCAGGGTGAGCCAAGCCGATAGATATCTCGGGCGCCTATAACCTTGGTAATTTTTTATTTACGACATAGCAAGGGTAAGCAAGTAACTGGGGTGAATTCAAAAGGATTTGTCCGCGGAATAGACGTTATATGACGTCCGAGACATACTCCCATGTCCCTTGTATTTTGATTCATTTTTCTTTTCATTTCTTTGGAAATTTCCTGATTAAAGAGTTCATGAATTCGACACCCGTAAAGAATTGGTAATCATTGCCCGTAGAGGATCATTTCTTCGTGCTCAAAACGACTGACCTTCAGTAACTTCACAATCAAAGCTTGTAAGGCTGCTCAGTCTGATTACCAGAGTGAATTGAGGTAGAATCAGGTTTAACATCATGCACGCAGCAACTTTTTTATTGGCTGATGACCCATTGGTTACATAAGGTGCACAAAACACCAACAATCAAGTGACGATAGTGACGTCACCTACGGCACCGCATTCCTCCGATGACCTGTAGCGAGGTCGGCAGCCGTAAGTGGCCGCCACCTGGCGGAGCCACTTCGCTGCTCAAAGCTATTATCATGCACGCAGCAACATTTAATTTCTGAAAATATACCATAAAGCTGTTATTATAGTCCCGCTGCCATATAGGTACGGGCCAGCTTAAATATTTTGTAACCGAAATTTACCAACACTTGGTCGGATCGATACAAATTCAGCTACAAATAAGATAGGAACAACACTTAAAAAGGCATAAACAAAATTTTCTTTGTGTAAATGTTATAATGTTAAAATACTATACAAAAAGTATGGGAGATGAGCCCCGGTTACTATGGGGGCCCCTCGGGGTCCGTCCGTTCGTACGCACCCGCTCCACCCGGTGGCACCGGCGACTCGGCTGGAGCCGCTCCTGGGCCGTACTGTCCGTCCGTTCCTGGTGGCACCGGCGAGTGGGCTGGAGCCGCTCCTGGGCCGTACTGTCCGTCCGTTCCTGATGGCACCGGCGAGTGGGCTGGAGCCGCTCCTGGGCCGTACTGTCCGTCCGTTCCTGGTGGCACCGGCGAGTGGGCTGGAGCCGCTCCTGGGCCGTACTGTCCGTCCGTTCCTGGTGGCACCGGCGAGTGGGCTGGAGCCGCTCCTGGGCCGTACTGTCCGTCCGTTCCTGGTGGCACCGGCGAGTGGGCTGGAGCCGCTCCTGGGCCGTACTGTCCGTCCGTTCCTGATGGCACCGGCGAGTGGGCTGGAGCCGCTCCTGGGGCGTACTGTCCGTCCGTTTCTGGTGGCACCGGCGAGTGGGCTGGGCCGTACTGTCCGTCCGTTCCTGGTGGCACCGGCGAGTGGGCTGGGACGTACTGTCCGTCCGTTCCTGATGGCACCGGCGAGTGGGCTGGAGCCGCTCCTGGGCCGTACTGTCCGTCCGTTCCTGGTGGCACCGGCGAGTGGGCTGGAGCCGCTCCTGGGCCGTACTGTCCGTCCGTTCCTGATGGCACCGGCGAGTGGGCTGGAGCCGCTCCTGGGCCGTACTGTCCGTCCGTTCCTGATGGCACCGGCGAGTGGGCTGGAGCCGCTCCTGGGGCGTACTGTCCGTCAGTTTCTGGTGGCACCGGCGAGTGGGCTGGGCCGTACTGTCCGTCCGTTCCTGGTGGCACCGGCGAGTGGGCTGGGACGTACTGTCCGTCCGTTCCTGGAGGCACCGGCGAGTGGGCGGTGACCTCCCGATCGGATTCAGTTCCGTATGAGGGCAGGACTGGGCCGCCTTTCAATACAACACAGTGCCGGAGCCTGGATAAATCTTCTGAATCCTAATCTCGACTTAAGCCTTGCAGCAGTCCTCTGTTGTTACCGTTATTAGCATACCCTTAGCTTGTTTTACGTTTTTGTGCTCTATATGCTCTGTGAACCTGTTGTATTTGCAGCAAGTCTAAACGGTGTACGAACTGGATCCTCATCTCACCTCAGGACACATCGACGCTGGATCCTCATTTCCTGATACTCTGATTACTAGCTCAGTTTTTTCTCTCCTAACACAGAAAGTACTGTGCTCATATGTGTGCCTTACCTTACGTGTGCCCATCCATACCGGCCAGCATGCCTTGAAATAAAAAGGGTCCTCACCTTGCCTCAAACCTTACCTCAGACACATCGTCGTTGCGTCGGGTGAGCCGTCCGGTACATGGCTCGCTCTGTCCCACTACGACCCCCGTCGCTGTTCGTCGCCCGCCGCACTCGGCATCGGTCGGTTCCGTCTGCGCTCGAATTCGCCCGTCACGCGCGCGTATGGCCCCTAATAGTAGCCGTACCGTCCGTATTTAATACCTTCCGTCACTACACCGACGCCGATCCACTTCGTCGACACGAACTCGTACTCGTATCGAACTCGAACTCGAACTCGTAGTCCCGCGTGCGTGCGCGTCCGTGCTAGTCCGTTCGCGTCCCCCCCCTCCGCACTCATCGCTCCTTAACCCCGGTGCCATCCTCTACATATTAGTTCTCTCCTTTTGTTGTAGCGTGCCTATCTTTGTGTATGAATGTATGTATGAATACATGTTATGGATCTACTCGACCGGGCATATCTACGCGCCAATAGCTGTCTCGGCTGGGAATCTAGGCCTATGTAGGGCTTAATGATTGTTGGGGTTTAACGACGCACCAAATTCCAGGGTTATATGGCGTCACGAACTCTCATCCGATTGGGAGGGATTTGGGGTATCCGATCATCTTAATCAGAGATTCTGCGGGGACATGAACCCGGGATCTGCGACTGTAATTTACCACTGAGCCACGACTCCCTGCTGATGTAGGGCTTGCAATGGTCCCATGCCAAGTACATATATGAACCCGCTCCTCACCGGGAGTCCGGCGCCACCTTCGCCCCACCGGGGAGCATCGATGGCCCCCTCTAACTCCGAAAATATGGGGGTTAGCGCAAATCTGCAAAGTGCATTCAGAACCTCGCGTAAATTCAGTACGAAATTACTTGCATGTTTAAGCGCTCAGGTCAATGGTTTGACCTCCAGAGGTCAAGTTAGATCAAGATCGGCTATTTTCACTCAAATATGCAATGCTTAAGAAAACTGGGCATAACTATTATGCTATTGGAGCTATTGAGGTCTGGTAAAGTACATTTGATAGGAAAATGCCAGGCTTTTTCCACTATGTGGACCGTAATGACCTCCCGCCAGTGTTTTGACCTCCTGAGGTCACCTCGTGACCTAATATGACCTGAGGTCACGAAAGGTCAGAAAGTGACCTGTCGTATATAAAATGAAAGCCAGTGACAAGAAATACACAATGATGTTTAATTCAGCGCCAAAGCTTAATTAGGTCAAAAGTCATTGCCAAAATACTGTATTTGACCCCCTGGTAACCTTGGATGACCTTGGAGAAGTCAAATGGTAAATATGGCTCCTGGGATCCGTGAAAGGGTGTCCAAGAACGCTTTTCTGAGCAAGCTGAGCATTTGCAATAGTTTTTGTAACTTTTAGATCATAAGACAGCTTTTCTCATGCTTTTTCAAAAGGGAGAGGTCACCTTGTGACCTGACCTCAGGTCACGAAATCTAAAAATCCCAGATATACAACTAGTAGACCTTGGAGGAATCATGAAGTGTATGAAGTTTCAAATTGATCAACTAAGAAATGTAACTCTTATAGAGCTCAAAAGTTGATGTGAGGTGACCTTGGTTGACCTCGCCTGGTGACCTGACCTTGGGTGACTCGAGGGAAAAATTTCAGAGATGGTGGGAAAATGATGAGGTGAGGAATAGAGTCTTCAACGGCTGTGCTGCGTCTCGTCGTTTTTCTGCTATCCCGAAAAACCTTAGGGGCCATCGATGCCCCCCCCGGTGGGGCGAGGGTTGAGCAGTACAGGTGTAATGTAATCCTTATTCGGACAACATCGGACCATACAGAGAAGGCGGCTGATCGCCGAAAAGGAGGGGAGAGCTGCACCAGCCATTAGAGCAGAGAACAGGTGTCGGCTGGGCCGGGGCTGCGCGGCGGCAGTGGGCTGCCCCTCCGATCCGGACGTTTGTTTATGTTGGCCGGTTGCCGGCGGCTGCAGATGCCTGCAGGCTGGCGGCCTGAGACGGTAATGGTATAGCAGAAGCGCTGACCGGGCCGCGGGCTGGACAGACCGGCCACCTTTTCTAACGCGATCCCTCTCTCCCTGAGGTCCCTACAACATGCCTCTTTGTAAAATATATCTTAGTACTTTCCAAACTTAGCAGTTCCGTTCCGTATGAGGGCAGGACTGGCCGCCTTTCAATACAACACAGTGCCGGAGCCTAGATAAATCGACCGGGCATATCTACGCTCCAATAGCTGTCTCGGCTGGGAATCTAGGCCCATGTAGGGCTGAATGATTGCTTTATCACTTAGCAATAGGGGGTTCCAGCATCGATCCACCAGGCTCCTACACAGTACAGTCTCCTGGCTCCTGTATAGCATAGTCTCGGATTTTATTCCAATCTCGTCTACTGGGTTTTTAGGAGCGTGGAATCCGGATCTGAGATTATTTCTTCCCTCAGACGTACAGTTTTGGAGTTATAACTTGATGAAAATCGTGAAAATCGCCGATTTCGTCAAAACATGGAGACATACAACGACTATTTTAAGCCTTAACTCTCATTTCTTAGCTTCAAATGACACAGGATTAGATGGGGCGTGTAACAGCTAAGGTTGAAGCATCTCGTTTTTTATTGAAGAATTCCAATTTTTTTTAGGAATGTTTTGACTACTTTTTCCATCGATGTTTTCAAAGTGTGGCCAGTAATTCGCGTTAAAGATAAACATAGCAAAAATGCGCACGTGAATTTTTTCTGCTTAGTGAAATCGATATTTTTTGCGTTCTATACTTTATCAATGTGTAATTAGCCATAGAATGCGCGCAAAAATCGGCCGCCCGGCGCGCCCGGCCATAGTCGGCGCGGCCGCCGGTGCGTGGGCACGGGCAGTAGATTGACTCGGGAGCGTATGAACTCTTGCAATCGTGATTGAAGGTTTGAAATAAAAGCAGAAAAACACGTGTTCAACAAAAGAGTGAAATCAATGCAATTTTAATTCCGTTAAGGGTGTGCGACTCGCCATATCTTAATGTTGTCCACAAAATCGATTACGGGTTTGAGTCATACATCTGGATTTTGATAATGGAGAGAATTGTGCATTTGTGCAAGCTTGGTCTGTTTTGCGTGTTGAAACGACATCGTATCCAACACGGATGAACCCTGTCCGCAGTTGTGCGGTCTCCACCCCGGATTGTGCGTCAGTGCCTTTATGACACGCGCGAGGTGTCATATCCAGTGCGCAGCTCATGAAGCTGGGAGCACATCCTCCACAGTTAGTATGACATTGTTACTGGGGCAGTTGGGTGTCAAATGGAGACAAAGCTTGACTTCAAGGTGGCTACTTCGTTTGCGACGCCAGTTTTCTGCTGTCGGTGTTGGTGTTCAAATTTTTTTTGCGACGTAGGGTGATAGAATGCCACAGGATAAGAGAACTTACTGTGCTGACTAGAGGATTTGCTTTTTCTAAATTCCTGGTCCCCGGCGCCAGTCCCGGCGCCGGCAAGCCTCGACTGGTCCCGGCAAGACCCAACCTGGTTCTGGCATTGCTCCCGGCAAGAAATTCGGGTTAATAGGAACAAATTTGCAGCCTTGCCTTATACGTTTCATCCAGTGACTTCGATTTTCTATTTCAGCCATGAATTATGTGTAATTGTGTTATTTCATTTCATTTTGGTGAGGTTTGTAAATGCTCGGTAGGAACTACACTATTAGCTCCTATCTTTTTTTTTGTTTCTGTGTTTTGTATATTTATATATCTTAACTTTTACCGTTTTTAGGAAGTACACTGACTAGATTCTTGTGATTTAGATAGTCTTTTTTAATGATTTTACTTCGCCTGTGAGTGGATTTTACCTGTTGGCGATTATTTTGAATAAATAAATAAATAAATTTTCCAATGGAGTTTTTTTTACAAATAAATTAGGGCTTGTATTTCCTGTGCCGTTAACCCACCGAAGACCTCCTGGATCGAGAAGAGATTTCCAGCTCTGGTCATGGTATGTCACTTTTCGGCCAGCACCCCCCTCCCTCCGTGACGTCATTTATGAACAGCCCCATATAAGCTTAAGTAAGACAATTTGTGTGTGCGTAGTTAGCCATGTTAGGTTATTTATTCGTCAAATACTAAGGGAAAACTAACTTAATTTGTTAAAAATTGACTAATCTCAATCTGATATGGGCCCCAAGGACCACAGGTCCCAGTTAAGACTATTACGCTCTCCAATTCTCAGAGGTCCCGGCACGGAAAGTCCAGGCCGAGCCCAGCATCCGGTCCCGGCTCTGGGACGCCGGGACCAAAAATAGAACCTCTGGTACTGACCCCGTCGAGTGTTCTCCGCAAAAGACGCCCACTTACAAGACAAGAGTAAATTTAAATTCGGAAAACGTCACAATTGCTTAAGAAGAGCCAGATATCAGCCGGAGGCAGTTACTGAAGAGCTGCTCGCGGCGGAGACACAATTATATTCGACTGACTCACTGGGCGCTCCAACAGTTGCAGCCGAAGTCGATGTTTCCCATTTATGGCCGCGTCTGGACGAGGCTGCCGTCACAACAGATAGGCTTTTGGTTGAACTGATCCTTTGAAGTTGGCTTATTCTTCCCTGTGTGCTTTCGATTCCTTATTACCGTTGTGAACCAAAGTAGGTCACTTACATTCCTCAATAGAAATTAAACTGTTTTTATTATATTGATTCAGCCTTTTCTGCCTCCTCTGCTGGTGAACCGAATCAAATGCCACTAAATATACTTACTTCTATACTTCTTTACTACTTCATAACACAGCCCTTAAATTATGAATTCGCTTCCACCCAAGACCTGAATAATATTGATTCCAACTTGCTTCAAAACACATGCTTTATAACGTATGTTGTTTACGTTCTTTACTTTTAATGAAGCTTTACTGAAGCCGAAAACAAAAGATGAAGGAAAGAGAAAGTCTAGAAAATATTTTTTTGTCAACGGCACACCCACACCTTATAAAAATTTCCACAATACCATGTGCTTATGTAGATGCATGTTTCCCTAGCGGCAAACTTCCAACCCATAGTCTCCGCTGAGCACCATACGCGTGCGTGTTGTCGGTTGGCTGAAGTGCCAGTCGGCTATCGGTGAGGCGCGTCGGGCGGCCGATTTTCGCGCGCATGGCGTCCCTCTTTGGCTGATTAGACATCAATAAGTTCAAGAAAGCAAATTTAATAGATGTTATTAGAAAGCACAGGCACAGGAACCATTTTTGATGTAGGTCCTTTGAATTGAATCACTTGCCATATCTAGAAAATATTGTTTCATAAATTGAATACAAATTTCCAAAAACTTTAAAATATTTTTTAAAACTGAATTCTCAAAGTTGGATAATAGAATGCTAAATACAATCACGTTTTAAATGAGCATCCATAATGAAGGACTACACAAAATAATGATTGTATGTCACCATGTTTTGCTAAAAACACGGATTTTCACGACTTTTAGAAAGCTGTAACTCCGAAACCCTTATTTTGAGGAAAGAAATATTCTCAAATCCGAATTCTGCGCCACTGATAACTCTGTGTACGAAGTTGGAACGAAATCTGAGACTACGCTATGTACATTCCAGGTGGTGCCTGGTCCATTTGTCCTGCAACCCTCCAACAGCAAGCGGTGCAAAAACACTACGGGCCCTTCCCTAAGGCTTATGCCAATTTAGGCCTGCAACAAGCAAGGCAAAGCAAAACAACAACTGAGAGTACTCTCAGTTTGATTCATGGCTTTGGTGAAATAAATTATTGAAAGGTTTGATGCTACGCAGAGTTGTATTTACAAAGGTTGTATTTACCATACGACCGGTTTCGGAGCCATCTCGGTCCCATTATCAAGTAACAAATACAAGATATAATAACACACACCGCATAGCTACACAGTACATATTTCGGTAAACTCAAGGCCTTATAACTTTGGTAAACTCTGTCGAATTGTCTTTGTGATGCTGCTAGTTGCTCAAATATAAAACATAACGCCTGAGTGTTTTCCTCCTTGATCCTCATTTTTGCTTGAAAAGGTCGAGCCAGCCTTGATACAACACATATTTGCCTATATTTTTTTGCATTTTCGGACATGTTTTTATTGCTTTTCCATAAGACACAAGTACATATACATACTTGCACATACACATGCATACATTCAATCTATGGCACATCGATCCACATGTTACATGAAGAGAATTCGTAGAAAACATGGATGAAGTTAAGAGATGGACAGGGGACATTTAAGGTAAGGACTCTGTCTTTGTTCCCTGTCACCAATTAACAGATAGGACATATTTGCAAAGGACCGAGTATATTATCACGCGCCCCGCTGGGGTCCCTTGCGTTTTTCGCCCCCCTCCGTATCTCGTTCCCCACGAAAGCTAAAGGAAAATTACGGGTGGTGTTCGAACGCTCTTGACAAGGCAAAGAGAATTTATAAGAATAATTTTTATGTCAGGTCAATATTGAGGTCAGCATAGGTCAAAGAATGTTCCTTAGGCTTACAACAGAGCAGTGTACGTTTCCCTCTCTAGATCCGCCCTCAGGGAAGCTAGAGCAAATCTTAAAGCATCATTGGATTCCTCTCATCGCGGCAAATTGAATGATGTATAATATGACCTTGCTAGGTCAAATAGTCAAAATGACCTGACCTCGACCTAGGTCAGGGTCACAGAGTGACCTGGTATGGTCATGTGGCATATCAATCTACTCCCCGGGACAATATAAGCACAATGCAAGCAAAATGGGAGCTTTATCTCAATTCAGTGAGAGGTTATTGGCAAAACAATCACTCTCTGCTCCCGTGACCTGATTGACCTTTGAGAGGTCAGATGCTCAAAAACTCAACTTTATAGTCAAGATCGTGGTAAGAATAGACAGTTTGAGGATTTTCAGCCTTATCTATCCAGTATTTCCTGAAAACGAGTCCATTCTATTTTTCACCATAGACATGGGGTGACTAAAAAAATTGACCCCACCTTAGGTCACCAATATCAAAATTCCGAGATAGCAGATTTGTAGACCCTAATGACCTTATCATATTGTGGAAGTTTCAAACTGATCGGTTTGCTAATGTTCCCTGGGCGCTGCTTCAAACTCGTAATTTTAGGTTTTGAGGTTGGGTCACTTGACCCTGAATAGCTCCTTGACGTGACATGACCTTAACTAAAAATTTGGTCAGATGTGTAAAATTAATCAGGAATCAGGTACCGTAAGTTTCGTTGTTCTGCGTCTCTTCGTGTTTGAGCTATCTGCGAAAAACCAGGAGGTGGCGAAATTCGCCCCCAGCGGGGCGCGTGTTATAGTACACATACTCACCACCATCATTTCACCTTAAAGCACACCCATAACACACAGACTCACACAACACTCACAGCACCAGGACTCTTATACGAGTCACGCCACCAGGATTGTCATCGCAATCAGGTATCAATATTCTCAGCATACTCCGACAGACAGTGAGGCACGCAACTCCACGGACATGGTTCACCAAGCTTGTCTTGGATTGAATTCCACAAAAGACAGTCATCGTGCACGCTAGCACACTGTGCAGACCCAATTTGAAGGGTAGAAAGGGGACAAGTACATTGTCTAGCAGGCAAGGGGACAGGGATCGTTAGGATATAAAAATTATGCCATAGCTTGATTCTTGTTGTGAGTTAGTATTGAATGATAAATCTATTCTTGGCAACAATCTTAGCCCGCGCCCCATCGGGGGTCCGGCGCCACCTTCGCCCCACCGGGGCCATCGATGGCCCCTCTAACTCCGAAAATATGGGGGTTAGCGCAAATCTCCAAAGTGCATCAGAAATTTCACGTGAATTCAGTAAGAAATTACTTCGCATGTTTAAGCGCTCAGGTCAATGGTTTGACCTCCAGAGGTCAAGAAAGGTCACGATAGACTATTTTCACTCAAATATGCAATGCTTAAGAAAACTAGGCACAACTCCTATGTCATTAGAGCTATTGAGATCTGGTTAAATACATTTGGTAGGAAATTTCCAGACCTTTTTCCGCTATTTGGAAGGTCAAGACCTCCCGCCAGTGGTTTGACCTCCAGAGGTCACCTCGTGACCTAAGATGACCTGAGGTCACGAAAGGTCAGAAAAGTGACCTGTCGTATATAAAATGAAAGCCAGTGACGCGAAAAACACGATGGTGTTTGTTTCAGCGCTCTAGCTTAATTAGGTCAAAAGTTATTGTCAAAATACTGTTTTTGACCCGGTGACCTTGGATGACCTTGGAAAGTCGAATTGCAAAGATGACCCCTGGGATCCGTGAAAGGGTGTCGAAAAACGTTTTTCTGAGCATTCTGCGTATCAATCATTTTTGTGGCTTTTAGGTCATGAGACAGCTTTTCCCCATGCTTTTCCAACGGGAGAGGTCGCCTCGTGACCTGACCTCAGGTCACGGAATCGAAAAATCCCGGATATACACGTTGTAGAGCCTGGAAGGGTCATGAAGTGTAGCAAGTTTCAAATCGATCGACTAAGAAATGTAGCTCTTCTAGAGCTTCAAAGTTGAAGTGAGATGACCATGGTTGACCTGACCTTGGGTGACCCGGGGTAAAATCTTTTAGGGATGGTGCGAAAATGATGAGGTGAGAGCTGAGGTGAGGTCAACTTTGGCAGCTAGGTGATACCCATACGCTATCATTGATTTTCAACATGTTTTAGATTTGAATCTTTTTGTACCTTATCCAACAAGCAGGGCTAGCTTTAAAAAGTAATAATAATGGGGAATTTGATGCATCTGCTAAGCAGTTTGATGCACCACCTGAGTAGCAGCCATCGTTTAGAATACAGAGAATGGGAGCTCTCATCCAGTGCTGAACTGCCATCCGTTTCTGTGTGCAGCGCTGTGATGCGTCATGACACCGGAAGCGGCTGGTGCAAGGCCGGGCTTACTCACAGTGCTATCAGCGGGCAGGGGTAAGGCTGTGGTCACAGAGACTGGGCAGATATGTGGGACCACTGCTGACCCTTTTCTCGCCATATGAACACTCCTCGTAATTGGATGAAGAGGAGTTTTGACAGTTTGCGCCTCAGAAATGCCTGACTGGGTCTGACTGTGTGATGTCAGTATTCCTCGGTTGCATTCTCCATGTCCATTCTGCCGGAGTAAAGCTCCCTCCTAGTACCGTTGTCTCCCACTCTCCTACTCCCTCCCTCCCCCTCTCTCTCTCTCACACACACACACACACACACACACACACACACACACACACACACACACACACACACACACACACACACACACACACACACACACACACACACACACACACACACACACACACACACACACACACACACACACACACACACACACACACACACACACACACACACACACACACATATAGCCAAAGAAGCTGACGTGCCCTAAAACACCAAACCTCTCTCACACACACCCACTCCTTGGTGAAATCGGAGCGCGCGGCGTCGCATGACATCACTGGTCGGTAAAAATAGCCGACGCCGACGCGCCGATCTCGACGCCGACAGAGACGGGTGGAAGCGGTCCATGGCTCCTGGCCGTCGCCCCAGAACTGCGAAATAGCGAGCTCTGCACCTGCAAGCTCTGATGAACGCCTTTCAATGACTATGGATAAGCCTGAGCGCAAATTAGAAACCCTTACCCTCAGCTGGAAAGTGCTGGTTCGTACTGCCCTCAGCTGGAAAGTGCTGGTTCGTACTGCCCTCAGCTGGAAAGTGCTGGTTCGTACTGCCCTCAGCTGGAAAGTGCTGGTTCGTACTGCCCTTAGCTGGGAAGTGCTGATTCGTACTGCCTTAGCCGGGAAGTGCTGGTTTCGTACTGCCCTCAGCTGGGGAAGTGCTGGTTCGTACTGCCCTTAGCTGGGAAGTGCTGATTCGTACTGCCTTAGCTGGGAAGTGCTGGTTTCGTACTGCCCTCAGCTGGGAAGTGCTGTTTCGTACTGCCCTCAGCAGGGAAGTGCTGGTTCGTACTGCCCTCAGCTGGGAAGTGCTGGTTCGCACTGCCCTCAGCAGGGAAGTGCTGGTTCGTACTGCCCTCAGCTGGGAAGTGCTGATTTGCACTGCCCTCAGCTGGGAAGTGCTGGTTTCGTCATGCCCTCGGTTGGGAAGTGCTGGCTTCGTAATGGCATCAGCTGGGAAGTGCTGGTTCGTAATGCCCTCAGCTGGGAAGTGCTAGTTCGTACTGTCCTCAGTTGGGAAGTGCTGGTTCGTACTGCCCTCAGCTGGGAAGTGTTGGTTTCGTATTTTGAAGGCGGCCTAAGGAGCTCGCCAGGGGCGTCGCGACGGAGTTCTAATTGTGGGAAGGGGCGGAACCCGTACTGGCAATTGCCGGGCTGAGGCTGCAGCCCAACATTGAGCGGATTTCGTGTTTTTGAAGGCAACAACGTTGCACCTTGCCAAGACATTTACCTAGGTCCACGCAGGTTAAAGGCATAAAATGCAAAACAAAACTAGGCTGAGTCCCAAAATCATGGGTGGAGATCCCGGGGGGTTGGGGGGGGGGGTCAGGACCCCCTGAGTTGGAAATCGAGAGAACCTGGGGGGTCAGCCCGGGTCCTACACCTTCTGCTCTCACAAAATATTGTCTAGCCTTTAAGTAATGATAATTGAATTCGCGGCATTTGTGTGATCGGCTGAGTCATAATCTGCCCTATCTGTCCCTTTGCATCTTCTTTGTAAACGGGTGCTAGAGACCAGAAACGGCTATGTGTCAGGAAAATTATGGGCCTCCGAGCTAGCCGAAGGTACATACCTCAGCTGAACTATGCAGCACCCTAAGTCGGTCTTTCACAGAGGATACTTGTTTTAGCGTTGGGCCATGCTCTTACCTTAACACGCACAGTGGAGAGGGGTCTGGCGTCAATGTGCAGTGGAGGGTCTTAAAGTGCCCCCCCCCCGAGATCTCGGAAACTAAGAGGGTTTCAAATCACCCGTTGAGAGGTGCGTTATGGCGATAGTGATCTACGTTATGGTTAAGCTTCATTGACCTAGCTCAGTATCTTCAAGGTCAAAGGAGGTTTTAAAGGTCCCTCAGCTAAACTAAGCAGCACCCTAAGTCGGTCTTTCACAGAAGATATGGACCGGCTGGGAACCTATTGGGAAATACTATGATTATGCAGAAAAGCGGTAATACACTGAAAGTGAATTAAGTTCATAGAGGGAAGGTCCCACTTAATGTCCTCGGAAAGTGTGAGTTCAAGGTCATTCAAGGTTAACGGCTTATGATTAACAAGACTTATTCCCAATAACGTACAATGTGACTGGCACAGTAGCAGCATTTAGGCAGAACTGAGGGTTTGATCTTGAAAAAGCCTTTGGCCTTGACCAGTGACTGACCGTGACAGTGCGTAACCAAAACTATGAAGTCATAGCATCGCATACGTTATGCTGAGTAATGCTATTTGTCCGAAACTTTGTCCGGAACACTGGGGTCAATAAGCTTGACAGGTGACCCTGACCTTTATTTCGGGGGACTTCGACATATAACCCGATTATATGAAGTTATTGTTTTATTACTTATGGTTTTGTAATAGGCGTTCTGAGCTTAGCTCCTATGTCCACCTCTAAAGCATCGTGGGATAATTTAATTTCGGAACAATTTTAGGGAAAAGCAAAACATAATTTAGAGCCAGGCCATCCTTGATCTGGAGAGGTAATTTCAGCCTAGTTGTTAGCAATATTATATGGCGTTATTACGTCACCACTCGATCTACAGTACAGGCGAACTGATGCGACTGTGCAATTGTGACGGTCTCAAAATATAAGTCTGAATTTGAAAGCCTATAAGTACAATTGAACCGAGTTTTGAAATTCGTTCACCAATCGACGCACTCGTGCGTTCTCTCAAATTCGGCCAAGTAACGTATTCTGGCGGCCAACGGTTTCCCGGGCACCTTGGAAAATAGGTGGGGGCAATTTATGACCCCCTGAACTTCGCATGTGAAGGTCCCCGAGCGGTGTTAGGACCCCCGAGCTGGTGTGGCCCCCTGAGTTGATTTGGTGCAACTTGAGGTGATTGAGGGCCTCTTAGCTTGATTGGGCCTCTGAATTGCCGTGGAGCCCCCGCGTTGGTGTTGCCCCCTCCCCTCCTTTAGCAGTTTTGGGATCCTGTGAAGTCTTAGTCCTCGGTCCCTGCAATAGACTAAGGCCTGGGACTGGTTTGGACCCCAGGATGGTGTGGGCCCCTGAGCTGGTCTGGGCCCTTTACATGCTCGGGTCTCCTGCAGTGATCTTGAGAACCCTGGGCTAAACTAGACCCCTAAGAGTTGGGACATGAGTCCCTGAGCTCATCGTGGGCCGCTTATCTGATCCGAGGCCCCTGAATTTGTATGGGGCCTGCCAGGTGGTCCTTGGACCCCTGAGCTGGTCTGCACCTCTGAGTTTAATTTGTGCCTCCTGAGATCAAAGTTTCGCAGGGGCCCTGGGGCTGTTCAGGGGCCCACTTATCTTGACACACATGGGCTGATATGGACCCGTGAGTCGACACTGGGACCCCTGAGCTCTTTGGGGTATTTTATCTTGTCTTACTATCCTGCATTGATATGGGGCCTCCTTCAGATGTTTTGGGACTCCTGAGGTGTTCTGGAACCCATGAGATATTCTGGAACCGCTGAGTTGGTTTTATGCCTACTGAGATGAAGCTTCACCAGGGGCCCCTGAGCTGTTCTGGGGGCTCTTGAGAAACTCTTGCACAGGAGGTTCTAGACTTGAGCTTGAGGCCCCTCGGTATCGTCGTCTGAGTTTTTCTGACCCCCCTGAGCGGCTTTGGGGTCCCTGAACAGACTTAGGCCCCCTGAGTTGGTGGGGTCTCTGACGTGATATTGTGTCCCCTCAGCTGACCTGGGGCCATTTTAGATAACCAGCCCCCCGAACTGATCTTGAAACCCATGTTGTGGTACTGGAGCGCCTTGTGCTTGTCGGGACCCGTTAACTGGTATTACTAGTTGCTAACTGGTTAACTGGTCTTGGGACTCCTGAGTTGGTTGTGAGCCGCCGGAGAGGGAGTTTTGCAGGTAGCCCCTGGACCAGGGGCTACCTGCAGGAAATGTGAGTGGGGGGGGGCATTTCTTGTGCTGGCCATTATGTGTGTTCTGGGGATCAACAGCCCTTTGGGGGTTGGGGGTGTCAATAAGACTTAGAAGCGCTAGTGTTAAAACAATTTTGCAAAATTTTTGTGTCTTTCCATCTTCTAGAAATTATAAATGCTGCCCAGGGCTGCCAAGTTTTTTTTCAGCAGAAAATGGTCAAACCGAGTTAGAAGCAGGGCCAAATTTTAGAAAGAAGTTATAAAAAGTTAGGCCAAAAGTTAGAAAGGGACCAAATTTTACTTTCACTAAAATATCCAAATAGATATCACAGAAGTCAGATTCGAGACTAAAACGACCCCTCACAGTAATCTTAAACTCACAGAAGTACAACTTGTATCACTGTTTAAAACTAATTTTTGACAGTTTGATCTTGACTTGACGCAATATTATTTTAGCGCACTGCCCATTTAACCTTCGGGGGCCCCATTGCTCCAATTTAACCTCGGCCCCTAAGTTTTTTTTTCAAAATAACAGAAATACGACGAGGTGCACGACTGTGGTTGGGGGGTCTACTTCTCAGCCCATCGTTTTCCCACCCTCGCTAAACATGTTTTGCCCCGGGCCACAATAGATCACGTCACCAGGCAAGGTCAACCAAGGTAGCCTCACTTCAACTTTTGAGCTCTACATTAGCTAAATTTCCAATCTAATTGATTTGAAACTATTTACACTTGATGACCCTTCCAAGGTTCTACAAATTGTATATCCAGATTGTTATATTTGATGAACTGCGGTAAGGTCACAGGGGGATCTCTCGCATACAAAAAAACATGCAAAAAGCGATCTTAAGATCTAAAAGTCGCACAAATGGTTGCAAATTCTCAGATTTCTCAGAAAAGCATTCTTGGCTATCTTTTCACGGATTCCAGGGGCGACATTTTCCCTTTCACCTATCTGAGGTCATCACAGGTCACCAGGGGTAAAAAACAGTATTCTGAAAATAACTTTTAACCTCATCAAGCTAGAGCGCTGAATTAAACGTCATCGTGTATTTCTCATCAGTGACTTCCGTTTGATATACAGCAAGGCCACTTTCTGACCTTTCGTGACCTCAGGTCATGTCAGGTCAAGAGGTGCCCTCTGGATGTCAAACCATTGGCGGGAGGTCATTATGTTCCACATAGCAGAGAAAGCCCTGGCACTTTCCTATCAAGCTCCTGGTTCCGCCAATGAGGGGTCCGACCCCCAAGGATTTCCATGCACGGGCTTAGAGAGATAGGTACCTAGGTACCCAGTTACAAGTGCCCCACTTGAGTCCCCGACTCGGCATACCAGTAAGCACAGCGGCAAAAAGTCTGCCTTCACTGCGGCACTTATATCAGGTTTAAGCAGTATTTCTATATCATACTTAGTACCAAAATACCTGACTGATCAACACCTATACTCTCACCACCTTGCCACCACGTGTGGAAGAAAGATAGCAACAGATATTTTCCTTCCTCTTCCTTGCCTTTCCGCTCTCCATATTTTTACAGCGCCTAATTTATAAATAAATATTTACAGCGCCTAATGCGGCGGCTGGCGCAGTGCGGTGAAGGCCAAGCCGCTCAGCTGATTATAGCAGTGATGTGTTCGACCACGGAAGGAGAAGTGAATACGGCCGGTGACATAGCCTGGGGGCAATAGTGACAATGGCACTTTATCACCATTCGTGTTACCAGCCCATGCTGAGAGATAGGCGAGGGCCTGAACTTTTTCGACCTTAGGATCGAATATGGTTCGAATAATTCACCGCACTTACCAAATACGGTTAGTCGAACAAAGCTTATGGCGCAGAGGGTTAAAATGGGCCAATCAAGTCAATCCAGATTTTGCAGTGTATGAGAATTAGAGGTGCCATTTTTGTAAATCGACTTGTGACTTTTGTCACCCGGTGGAACTCCAGCTGTCACCATTTAGAATGGCAAAATGGCAACTTTTTCGACCCCTGGCAATGATCATGACAGCTAAAACTTTCGTATTCTGGCAAATGTTAGGCAACACATCGAACTAATGTATTACGAGTTTTCTTGGCTCAGGGGCCGTATTCACGTCGGCATCTTAAGATGGATTTTCATCGTAAGATAAAAATTGGTATTCACGTCGCGCAACTTAAGATAAAAATTAGGGTATTTTTGCAACTTACAATATTTGGTATTCACGTTGATATCTTAAGATGGATTTGTATTCACGTCGATATCTTAAGATAAATTTGTATTCACGTCGATATCGTAAGTTTTCTTTCGTTTCTTATGCAATTGCATTTCTGCCCAAAGAAGTTGTCTTGAATTTATAATGCACGATACAAAAATTCAACATTGGTGTTAGATGTTTGTGATCCATTTCTTGGACAATTTGCATGTTGCAGATATTGCAGAGTGCGCTTACCCGGTGTCCTAACTAAGACGTAACGCGTCGCAAGGCGTCGCACGCCGTCGCTCTGCCGCAAAGACCGGGATTTTCGGTTCGGACACAACACGCACTGCCGCAACGCGTCGCAGCAAAAGTTGAACAATGTCCAACTTTTTGACGCCGACGGTCTGCGGCAGAAGCCGATATCCGTGTTATTTTTTTGTTTTTTTTTAGTCATTAAATGTAATATATGTTTTAGAATAATAATTCAATTTGGAATTCATGCTGAAAAAATCTATGGAAACTGCACATGATTACCTTTTCTCTTAAATCGTTCTTTTAATAGTTCTTGATGCCAGCTAAGTTTTGGTTGTTGGTAAACAACAGTTCGTCGCAACTTGAGCTAACAGATTGCTACCAAAGCTGAACCTTTCCTCTGTCGGCCAAACCTCCAAAATTACTGCTCTGCAACTGACGGTCGCCGACGGTTGGCGACCGTCGGCGACCGTTTGGTCAGGACACCGGGTTACATTGTTTCATCTACATTTCTATAGACATCTTATTGTATTATTTCTTACGTTTTAACTTTTTAAGTGTATAAATCAGCCTTTACAGCGGCCTTAATCTGCTAAATGGCCGAGCTAATGCTCCTTTTTACATTAAAGGGAATGTGGCACCTTGACGAATCCTGGAATTTAGTGTAATTAGGCGTACTTGTAGTTAAAAATAATGAAACCACCCACTCATGATTTCCTTGAAAAATGTACAATAAGCTCAATATTTTGTTTTTAAAAATACTCCTCTAGAAAAAGAAATAAATATCAGACTGTGGATGATGTCACGATCTGGCAACCACTACCATACTTGAAACGCTTCAAGGGCTTCGATTGGCTGATGCTCATCGTGACGTCAGCATATGTCGTCACACCAGTAGCTCACAACAATGGCCGCCGGCGACGGGGGGCTGAGGGGGGCTGGTGTCAGGTAGGTTTTAGCTTTTTTCTACGGAAATATCGAGTTCCAAGACAAATGAAATATGGAGTACCGGGTTTTCCGACCTGCTTTGCAACTTGGCTATCTCAGTTAAAATCACGTTGTGAAGGTGCCACATTCCCTTTAACAATGCACCACATCGAGACCGTCGGGATGATTTCGACTATTCCGACAACTTTTTACTTAAGCGGTATAGGCTACCTCGAGCGATGCTTGACCGGTTATGCTATGACTTGAAGCCAAAATTAGAGACTGAATACAGAGGAGCCAATATTGTTGTGAGCAAGCAAGTGGCCACTGCCCTACGCGTTCAGGGACAGGACAATACCGAGCATCTCCACAATCTTTTGATATATCTCTGGAGGGGGCGGTGGAGGCGGACCACCTCCAGTGCCTTGGCTTCTTCTCTTAAAATTTGTCACCTCCCGTTTCGATATTAACTTTAAATCCGTCCACTTCTTTCGGAGCTCATCTACATTTCTGGGTATGACCGTTTGCATGCAGAAATCCCTCTCTACAAACCTCCATGCCTCAGTTTTCTGGGCATTGCCACTCCCTGGGCCAGAAAACCGACCCAGGATGCCCTGCAGGTTACGCTCAACAGCGTGTACTAGCGCATCCACCTCAATGTCAGAAAAGTTTGGTTTACGCTTAGACATATTTGCTATGGTTAGGGATGTCCCCGATACTCCCAAAAGATTGCGAAGTAAGAATGAATAGATTCACAACATTTTCATTGTTACTATTTTCACTTGGGATGGAACGTGCTTCACTTCTTGCATTTGCACACACAAACAGCTAACCCGGCTAAGCCTTAAATTAAAGCGTCAAAATAAATATTCGTATGAAAGACGAGATCAGCCTGATATAACTTTTTATGTTTAAGTGGGGTATTCATCTTTCAATTCAATTATCGGTCTATTTTCGATGAGTCTGAGTCTAGCGTACATTGTAGGTGCAATGAATAGCATTACAAGGAAGTATTACAATGAAGTTGGAGAGTAAGGCAAAATAAGTCCATTAATTAAACAGTTAAGTCACCTACCGAGTAGACGTAAATACTCTGTGTTGAAACAAAAGGCCGACTTAAGATGAGCGTACGCAAAATCGACGTGAATACCAAACTTAAGATTAACTTACGTAAGATGGTCGACGTGAATCGGAAATTTCATTTTCATCGTAAGCTGTCTGCGACATCGCATTTTCGTCGTAAGTTTAACTTAAGATGAAAACCGACTTACGATGTCAACGTGAATACCAAAATATCTTACGATAATCTCGTAACTTAGGATAATCTTAAGTTACGATGTCGACGTGAATACGGGCCCAGGGCTGCCTCATCTCGGAGCAATTGCGATTTTTCCGTTAAGTGTGCGTAATAAGGACACTTTCCCCTACATTTGTGCCATATTTTGGTTTTACCTGGACCATGCTGATTTTAAAATGCGCCCAACCAAATTGCGCCAGGGGCGCATTTTGGACCGAATGTTTTAATCATCACAGTTTGACTTGATGCTCACTTTTCATGATTCCAGAATTGGTAACCCGGTTTCCACCCGAGCTGCTTACCTAAACAACTTGATAGAATTGTGTTGGTTTGAGAAATAATCATTTCTGTGATATTTTCCAAAAATATAAGTTACCTAGGTACTGAAGGCCGCTCCCTGCCGTAGGATTGAACCCACGTTAACCCGCGCCCTACTGGGGGTCCGCCACCACCTTGGCCCCACCAGGGCCATCGATGGCCCCTATCTAACTCCGTAATTATGGAGGTTGGCGCAAATCTGCAAAAAAAAACACTGAAAAGGTCGTCTGAATTCAGTATGAGTTTACTTTACATATTGAAGCCTTCAGGTTAACTGTTTGACCTCCAGAATTCAAGTTGGGTCACGATAGGCTATTCTCACTAAAATATGAAATGCTAAAGAAACCTGGGCATAGCTCACGTGCCATTAGAGCTATTTTAGTCTGGCTAAGCAGATTCTATAGGAAAATGACAGGGTTTTGTCTGTTTTGTGGAACATAATGACCTCGCGTCAGTGGTTTGACCTCCAGAGGGCACCTATTGACGTAACAAGACCTGAGATCACGGAAGGTCACGAAGTGATCTTGTCATATATCAAATGAAAGTCATTGACGAAATATACACGTTTAAGGACGTTTAATTCAGCGCTCTAGCTTGATTAGGTCAAAATGTATCGTCAACATACTGTCTTTGACCCCGGGTGACTTATAATGACCTCAGATAAGTCAAAAGGTAAATATTGCCCGTGGAATCCGTGAAAGGGTGGACAAGAGCGCGTTTCTGAGAAATCTGAGCATTTGCAATCTTTTTTGTGACTTTTAGATCATAAGACAGATTTCACCATGTTTTTTTCTATGGGAGAGGTGACCTCGTGAATTGACCTCAGGTCACCAAATCTAAAATTCCCTGAGATAAATTTTGTAGACCTCGGAAGTATAATCAAGTGTGGAAAGTTTCAAATCGATCAGCTTAGAAATGTACTTTTGGTAGAGCTCAAAGTTTGAATTGAGGTGACCTTGTCTGACCTTGCCTTGTGAGCTGACCTATTGTGGTTCCGGGTAAATTTTTTTAGGGATGGTGAGAAATGATCGGATGAGAGGTAGAATCCCCCCAGAGTAAGCGGAAAATCTGAATTCAGGCTGTGTGAGGAGTGTGCGCAATGGTTTCACGAGATCTACTCCGGCGGGTCCAGTGGGTTTACGTGTGATTTCTGTTGTCAATGAGGTCGTTGCTTACTGTTACTCACTGGAAACCGTTGTTCGATCATTGGCTCTTTGTTTTGACTCTCAGCGAGACTTCAGCAAAAATACACTCTCAGTGGCAAATCATATGTTTCTGGCAATGTATTAATTTGGGAGCGACACAAACTCAGAGCAGAACAAGCCATATACATATATAAACTGCTTCCATGTTGATCTTGGATTTCTTCCACTAGGAGTGGTTTTCTACTATTTGCATGTCACTGGAATTTCTGAACCGTGCTACCGTTTATCATCCACTAGTATGCTTACGCCGACTTCTACTACTGACTTCTACTACTTCTACTACTCTAAAATACTGACATATCCAAAGGCTTCTAATCAAATTCAACAATCACTCACAGTCGTATCCTGAAGGCATAATAAACCCGAGCGCATTTATGAACCTTGGTGGCCGCATTTTAGATACCCTGTTCATAATTGCGCCCATTGCAAGGTTTTAAAAAGGCAAAAAATGCAAATGTTCGATCAACTTTACGAACGTTATGACTGGCAAATTAATCACAGAACATTTTTCAGGTTAAAAGCAGCACCGAAGTCGAGTGCATAGTTTTGGGCAGACGATTTTGCTTAAGGGGGCGCATAATGACCATCATAATGACCCTACACCATGTAATATTCACATCCTTGTCGTAGTAGAACTTGAAGTAACACTGCAGATAAGGCCTAATCAGAATATCCAACACTTAAGAACTTTCTGCCATCAGGCTACGCTTCCTGGTCCACCTAAAGATGATCCTCTACCTATAGCCATCTCCATCCTGTTTTAAGCCTTCTAGCGTGACAGATTGATTTGTCACGCTAGGAGGCTTAATTTTTGTATTTTTAGCATAAGCGGATCCAGGATTGCCGATCTGGGGGCACCTTCCCGTGCGGAGGGGCGCCATCCGGCACGGGGGCGCCACTTTTGACCGGAAAACCTATCAGATGGGCGCAAAATCCTATCGGTGGGCGCTGATTTTCGCATCCTGGGGGGGTTGGGAAACGACATTTCAGGGGGCGCCATCGACCTTTCAGGGGGCGCCGAGAGAGCCGAGAGAGTCGATCCCCCTTGCCCCCTGGATCCGCCTAAGACTTTTAGCCGAAAGTCATGAACGTCCATGATTTCTCTGCAAAATGTACAATGAGCTCAATATTTTTATTTTAAAATGTTCCTCAAGGATGAAAAATAAACCTCTGCCTGTAGATGACGTCATGATCTGACAACTACTACCATATTCAATAGGCTTCAAGGGCCTCAATGGGCTGACTACTCACCGTGACGTCAGTGCTGTTGTTACACCAGCAGCTGACAACTGTTGTCGCCTGGCTGGGGTACATGTGGGGTACATTTCAGCTAGATTTTTAGCCTTTTCTCCAAGGAAATTTTGAGTTTCAAGACAAATGATATATTGAGTACCTACCGTGTTTACCGGCATGCCTTCCATCTTGGCTATTTCAGTTAAAATCATGTGATAAAGGTGCCACATTCCCTTTATTAGTGCAATAGCTGATTAAAGTTCCCATGCCTTTAAGCGAAATCTAACTTACGCGGCGAAAGTTAAGTGTAGTCGTATATCAGTTTAGAAATGCAATACCAATTGGTCTCACTCATTTCTCTGATCGGTTGTTTTCAAGCATCGTTCTTATTGAGTTGCATATAGATGCTGTGGCGATGGCTTCGAGTTACACCTATCACACCTTCTCATCGTGGCACGTGACACCACTGTGTGGTGAGTGGTGGAGGTCAGCAGCAGTCTCCAGCGGTGGCGATGGTGCGGAGACTGCAGCGCGGCCATCCAACACCTCCGCCCGTCTGGTTTGACAAACAATCAGTTGTGGCCCTCAGCCGCTGTACTGAAGCACCGCGCGACTCTCAAACCCAACTCCTGCCCTTCCTCAGCTGCTCTCGGACGGAACTCAACTCCAATCCAGGGGCGTAGCCAGGGTTCCACTCAGGGGGAGGGAATAGAGTGCTGAAGAGGGCTTAAGAGGGCCCTGTCTGGTATGAAACTTCAAATTTGGCCACAGAGCATAGTGCGGGCGAGCCGCACTTCGCGCGGCCGTGTCCTCAGGGGGCCCTTCGGGCCCTCAGGGGGCGGCTGTCCCTGACACCCCTCCCCTTGGCTACGCCCCTGCTCGAATCATACTCTACTGTGAAGCCTAACTAAATGATTAATAATTGATGAGGCTTAGCGCCAGGGTTATGCGGTGTCGCCAACTCTCAGCCTGCTGGGAGGGGTTTGGCGGACGTGATCAGCTTATCCAACTCTCAGCCTGCTGGGAGGGGTTTGGCGGACGTGATCAGCTTATCCAACTCTCAGCCTGCTGGGAGGGGTTTGGCGGACGTGATCAGCTTATCCAACTCTCAGCCTGCTGGGAGGGGTTTGGCGGACGTGATCAGCTTATCCAACTCTCAGCCTGCTGGGAGGGGTTTGGCGGACTTGATCAGCTTATCCAACTCTCAGCCTGCCGGGAGGGGTTTGGCGGACGTGATCAGCTTATCCAACTCTCAGCCTGCTGGGAGGGGTTTGGCGGACGTGATCAGCTTATCCAAGTCTCAGCCTGCTGGGAGGGGCTTGGCGGACGTGATCAGCTTATCCAACTCTCAGCCTGCTGGGAGGGGTTTGGCGGACGTGATCAGCTTATCCAAGTCTCAGCCTGCTGGGAGGGGCTTGGCGGACGTGATCAGCTTATCCAACTCTCAGCCTGCTGGGAGGGGTTTGGCGGACGTGATCAGCTTATCCAAGTCTCTGCCGGAACTTGTCTCCGAGACCTGTTGCTCAGAAGGCAGCATACTCTATCACTGAGCCATGCATCCCCCTGTCACCATTCTACTTCATAATCAGCACCAATCCTCTCACTGAACGGAAATAGCGCCGGGGGCGCTTCCAGTCGTACGTGGGGTCAGTTCTCATGACCTGGTCCATGCCTTCAATTTTAAAAGTCAGCGCCTGAGGACTATATTCAGGAGTGTTATAGGATTATTTAATGCCATCTGGGACGAAGTAAGGGCAACACAGGCGCCTCTAGGACTGGTATCTAGCCATCTAATTGTTTGGCACTTTCATCTACATAGCACAAATGTGATGTCGACATTGCTAGGCTCGACGTAATGAATTATCATTCTCAGCGATAGCGGACAATGTTTTCAGGCAACCAATGTTTTACATTATATTGTTGCGAGCTCCACAATTTGCTTATGCTCTGGCATTTAAAGCGAGTCACGGGCACGCCCTTGATTGTCGCTGTCTCTGTCTGGGTTGCCACTTTCTCTTACCACACGTACAGCGGCTGGCTGCAGAGGCCGGAGGCAATGGGCCACGGCCAGCGGCGCCAGTGGCTTGTCGTCGGAACTTGTCCCGCTGGATTTACGGAGGCATGAACAGCCACGCAACATATCCATGAGTGAAGTGAGGCTGAGGTGGCATTTGTTCGTTTGCCCTGCGGCTATTTTGAAGAAGAAAAAACATATTGTGCACATGCGTCATCGAAACCGGCTGAAAACTTATATAGCATTTGTCCACTTTACTACCATAGCCTAGCGTCTTCCGACCTGCTGACCCTGGCTCAATCGGAAGGGAGAGCAGCTTCACTACCACTTCACTACCATAGCCCAGCGTCTTCCGACCTGCTAACCCTGGCCCAATCGGAAGGGAGAGCAGCAGTGGCTCCTTTCCTCAAATGTTTTTTAAGGGAATGGACCACTTTGTCGAAACTCTAGAAAGAATAATTGAAGAATACGTCTAAAAATCTGAAAGCAGCATTTTCCCCTCTTTCATACACTAAAAACAGAGATATTTCCTCTTTCCAAACAATTTCCCATTCTGCTGATCTTTTTTCCGGTTTCCCCCCACCTCGGCGGCGGAGACATTTATTCATAATGCAAGCTCGTGGACGTTAAAAATCAATGCATAAATAGGACAGCGATGAGCAGGAGGCTCCCCAGGAGCACCGAAAAGTATCAGGCGCTCGGCGTGGAACACGCGACCGCCCCGCAGGGTGCGAGGGTGGGGGTCTGTACACTACCCTCACCAGTGCACCCACCGGCACAGCCCCCGTCCCCAGACGAGCGCCCACATCCAGAACGCAGGCGGCACACCACTGACTCCCATCACAATCCGACGCGTCTCAAGCAAGGTTAGATTCCAGCAGTACCAGCCCGCAGCCATCCGCCGCACTCCATCCAATTGCATCCAAGCATGTTTCTGAAATCCTTTGCCTATACCTGCCATTGCTGGTGCTCACCGGCTGTGCTCTTCTGTCTCTGGGCGCTGGGCTATTTGAGGCGAAAAGCAAAACCAAAAACAAAAACGTTACGGGGTGACGCCATCTTACCATTTTAGGGGGACTGAGTCTCAATGGGAGAGGGGAGAAAGTGCCTTCCTTTGCCCTGTTGGAGTGCCTTCCTTTGCCCTGTTGGGACGGTGCGACATCACGCCTGTAGAGCTGATTTGGCAGCTGGGACGGTGCGACATCACGCCTGTAGAGCTGATTTGGCGGCTGGGACGGTGCGACATCACTCCTGCAGAGCTGATTTGGCGGCTGGGACGGTGCGACATCACGCCTGCAGAGCTGATTTGGCAGCTGGGACGGTGCGACATCACGCCTGTAGAGCTGATTTGGCGGCTGGGACGGTGCGACATCACTCCTGCAGAGCTGATTTGGCGGCTGGGACGGTGCGACATCACGCCTGCAGAGCTGATTTGGCAGCTAGGACGGTGCGACATCACGCCTGTAGAGCTGATTTGGCAGCTGGAACGGTGCGACATCATACCTGTACAGCTGATTTGGCGGCTGGGACGGTGCGACATCACGCCTGCAGAGCTGATTTGGCAGCTAGGACGGTGCGACATCACGCCTGTAGAGCTGATTTGGCGGCTGGGACGGTGCGACATCACACCTGCAGAGCTGATTTGGCAGCTAGGACGGTGCGACATCACGCCTGTAGAGCTGATTTGCCAGCCAAGTGGCTGTCGGCTGACTGTTAGTGTGTTAAGCAGCCCTGCCGCCTCGCGCAGACGCGTTTGAACTTCATTGCGGACATTCTGCCCCGAGAAAATCAGGATGGAGTGGCGTGGGGAAATGGAAAATTGGCACTGTGTAAAGTGGGATAGTGTTTTATTCCTGCGATGAGGTATAGCCCTGCATGAGAGCTATTTGTGCGCACCTCCATAGAAATCGTTTGAAGACGTCTGACACGGAGATCCGCAATTAATATCGGCTCCTTTCAACCGCCAAAGAGTGATCACCAGTGTAGCATTGTTGTTCGTATATAGCATTAAATTTAAATTTGTCCACTTAAGAACAGCCAGAGCCACTGCAAAATAGTCAAGCAAAATAGCCTGAACAAGACTTCAGGATGCGACTCAGGTGCGGGCCCCGTCAGATTTGGCACATTTATTTCAATATGTATCATTGCACCCGTCCTTAAATGCACAATTGCAGGGCCTGCGTGTTGTGCTTGTGAGGTGTTTATGGATGATTCTGAAGTTCTGGTGATAGGTTTGCACAATAAATTCAGAGAGTTGTCACCCGTTCTGCCTGGTGATTGCTCCTCTGATTGGTAGAGTGGATGATCGAGAGACTAATTGGTTGACCAGCCGTTTGAAATTTAGCTAAACATTCATCTTTTAATCAGTCGGTTTCAGCAAGCGGAAAGTAAATTTCGTCACTTTTGCGTGATATGTCTCAATGTTTATTGGTGAATCGCTAGTTGTAAACTATCATTATTAAAACCGTACAATGGCGGGCTGCTTTCGAGCCGCGAGTGGGAGAAACTTAAACGTCCACTGATGCCTTTCAGGCCCGGGAGAGGTTGAAACTGAAGGACTTTTCTTCTGCCTTTCAGAACTGTGAGTGGGTGGAGCTGAAGGTCCTGGAGATGACGCCAGACCTGACGCAGCTGGGACAGAACCTAGAGCAGGCGCTTCTGCTGCAGCAGCAACACGACCAAGTCCTCCAAAAGCTGGCTGTAAGTACTGTTTCGCTTGGATGTATCTCAGGCGCGTGCAGTCGCTCGTCTTTCGATCTAAAAAATCGTCAGTAACTCTTCATGCAGCTTGCACACACATTTGGGTCATTCCAGGACAAATCGTCTAGGTAGGCACTAAAAAGTTCACCTCCGATTTCCACCAAATTTTTCCCAAGGTTCTCTATACAACATAAAAATGTGGGTCACTTTCAGGTCCCAGGGTCGAACAGGTCACCAGATATAATTCATCAAAGTTTCGAGGTCAACACAAACTTTGATACAGAAATAATTTGGATATTTAAAGTGGCTGATCGAAATTAATTAAAATTAATACCAATGGATTAATGCCCCTGGCTGATCATTGCCGCCCCTGGTAGATCACTGCCGCCCCCTGACTGATAACTGCCTCCCTTGGCTGATAACTACCGCCCCTGGCTTATCACTGCCGCCCCTGGCTGATCACTGCCCTCCCTGGTTCATCACTGCCGTCTCTCGGGGCTATGAGCATCCTGGGGAGATTTGGGCAGTAAGCGTTCTGGGGGAGCATCCTTCTGTGGATATCACTAGTATCATGGGTGGAAATCCCGGGGGGGGTGGGTGGTTCCGCTCCTAGTTCATAGCTATTACCTTTGGCTCATCACTGCCGCCCTCGATTTTTGACTTTGTCCTGTTTCTTACAAAAGCTTGCCACTTGAACTTAATTCCGGGCCTCGGTCACACTTTCCCCGCGAATACAAAAGCTTTCCACTTGAACTTAATTCCAGGCTTTGGTCACATTGTGCCCGCGAATACAAAAGCTTTCCACTTGAACTTAATTCCAGGCTTTGGTCACATTGTGCCCGCGAATACAAAAAGCTTGCCACTTGAACTTAATTCCGGGCCTCGGTCACACTTTCCCCGCGAATACAAAAGCTTTCCACTTGAACTTAATTCCAGGCTTTGGTCACATTGTGCCCGCGAATACAAAAGCTTGCCACTTGAACTTAATTCCGGGCCTCGGTCACACTTTCCCCGCGAATACAAAAGCTTTCCACTTGAACTTAATTCCAGGCTTTGGTCACATTGTGCCCGCGAATACAAAAGCTTTCCACTTGAACTTAATTCCAGGCTTTGGTCACATTGTGCCCGCGAATACAAAAGCTTGCCACTTGATTTTGGACTATAAAGATCATTCGCGTACCGAGTTTTCTTACCTTGAGGCTAGAAAGTACTTTTAATAACATATTTGACTGAGGTCCTCAGAGGAAGTCCCTAGATATACAGCAATAAGTACCACTTGCGCACACACATGAACGTATACTGCGGGCACACAGGCAGACAACCGAGGTGCACTCAGGCAGGTTCGTGTTCCATGCAGAAAACTGCTGGCTGTGGAACTCTGCCAGCTCTATGATTCCATTGCTCGTCCTCTGAATCTTGTCTTCCAGCAGCAGGCGTAATTGGCAATGAAAAGTACCAAACGGGCAGCGCTCTCTCCATGTCCTCTTCTTTTGGAAGGTGTACGAGATAGAATATCTTCGTTCTCTCTGCTCTATAAATAATCTTATATGGGACTTTTTAGCTTTGCGAAGAACTGCTCTCTGCACTTTTTTGGGGAAGAGGGAAGAAGCCCATTTTCAGTTTTGGGGAAAATTTCTTATTTTGCTCTAACGTAGACCCGACACAGGCCAGGTACAATGCTGGCAAGGCGAAGATGATTATAAAGGAGGAGAAGTGACCAGTGCAGCTGGTGCATGCCGCCTCAGGGCTTGTCGGCGCCCAGTGCACTGCACTCATGGCTGGATGGTGTCAAGTGCACTGCCTCAGGGCCCAGTGCACTGCACTCATGGCTGGATGGTGTCAAGTGCACTGCCTCAGGGCCCAGTGCACTGCACTCATGGCTGGATGGTGTCAAGTGCACTGCCTCAGGGCCCAGTGCACTGCCTCAGGGCTGGACGGCGCCCAGTGCACTGCCTCAGGGCTGGACGGCGCCCAGTGCACTGCACTCATGGCTGGATGGTGTCCAGTACACTGCCTCAGGGCCCAGTGCACTGCCTCAGGGTCCAGTGCACTGCCTCAGGGCTGGACGGCGCCCAGTGCACTGCCTCAGGGCTTGTCGGCGCCCAGTGCACTGCACTCATGGCTGGATGGTGTCCAGTGCACTGCCTCAGGGCCCAGTGCACTGCCTCAGGGCCCAGTGCACTGCACTCAGGGCTGGACGGCGCCCAGTGCACTGCCTCAGGGCCCAGTGCACTGCACTCATGGCTGGATGGTGTCAAGTGCACTGCCTCAGGGCCCAGTGCACTGCCTCAGGGCTGGACGGCGCCCAGTGCACTGCCTCAGGGCTTGTCGGCGCCCAGTGCACTGCACTCATGGCTGGATGGTGTCAAGTGCACTGCCTCAGGGCCCAGTGCACTGCCTCAGGGCTGGACGGCGCCCAGTGCACTGCCTCAGGGCTGGACGGTGTCCAGTGCACTGCACTCATGGCTGGATGGTGTCCAGTGCACTGCCTCAGGGCCCAGTGCACTGCCTCAGGGCCCAGTGCACTGCACTCAGGGCTGGACGGCGCCCAGTGCACTGCCTCAGGGCCCAGTGCACTGCCTCAGGGCTCAGTGCACTGCCTCAGGGCTGGACGGCGCCCAGTGAAGCTGGTGCATGCCAGTGAGTCTCACCCCTTTTTGGAACGCTCTCGCAAGTGCGGCACGTGTCAGTCCAGTTTATGGCCGAGCCTCCCCTGTGTCAAGAATAAATGGGTTAGATCACCGACGGCAACGGCGGGGCCAATATTCATTTCCCGGGGACCCACCAGTAATTTTCGCACCGACCATGCATTATCGCTCGCAAATATAGCTACCTGCGTCAATGACGTCATTCAAACATTTAACCGTTTGTCGGGGCTGCCAGCGGGCAGGCCCGTGTGCCACCGTTTGTCGGGGCTGCCAGCGGGCAGGCCCGTGTGCCACCGTTTGTCGGGGCTGCCAGCGGGCAGGCCCGTGTGCCACCGTTTGTCGGGGCTGCCAGCGGGCAGGCCCGTGTGCCACCGTTTGTCGGGGCTGCCAGCGGGCAGGCCCGTGTGCCACCGTTTGTCGGGGCTGCCAGCGGGCAGGCCCGTGTGCCACCGTTTGTCGGGGCTGCCAGCGGGCAGGCCCGTGGCCACCGTTTGTCGGGGCTGCCAGCGGGCAGGCCCGTGGGTCACCGTTTGTCGGGGCTGCCAGCGGGCAGGCCCGTGTGCCACCGTTTGTCGGGGCTGCCAGCGGGCAGGCCCGTGTGCCACCGTTTGTCGGGGCTGCCAGCGGGCAGGCCCGTGGGTCACCGTTTGTCGGGGCTGCCAGCGGGCAGGCCCGTGTGCCACCGTTTGTCGGGGCTGCCAGCGGGCAGGCCCGTGTGCCACCGTTTGTCGGGGCTGCCAGCGGGCAGGCCCGTGTGCCACCGTTTGTCGGGGCTGCCAGCGGGCAGGCCCGTGTGCCACCGTTTGTCGGGGCTGCCAGCGGGCAGGCCCGTGGGTCACCGTTTGTCGGGGCTGCCAGCGGGCAGGCCCGTGTGCCACCGTTTGTCGGGGCTGCCAGCGGGCAGGCCCGTGGGTCACCGTTTGTCGGGGCTGCCAGCGGGCAGGCCCGTGTGCCACCGTTTGTCGGGGCTGCCAGCGGGCAGGCCCGTGTGCCACCGTTTGTCGGGGCTGCCAGCGGGCAGGCCCGTGTGCCACCGTTTGTCGGGGCTGCCAGCGGGCAGGCCCGTGGGTCACCGTTTGTCGGGGCTGCCAGCGGGCAGGCCCGTGTGCCACCGTTTGTCGGGGCTGCCAGCGGGCAGGCCCGTGTGCCACCGTTTGTCGGGGCTGCCAGCGGGCAGGCCCGTGGGTCACCGTTTGTCGGGGCTGCCAGCGGGCAGGCCCGTGTGCCACCGTTTGTCGGGGCTGCCAGCGGGCAGGCCCGTGGGTCACCGTTTGTCGGGGCTGCCAGCGGGCAGGCCCGTGTGCCACCGTTTGTCGGGGCTGCCAGCGGGCAGGCCCGTGTGCCACCGTTTGTCGGGGCTGCCAGCGGGCAGGCCCGTGTGTCACCGTTTGATGCTGGTGGCGTCGATATGGTGACAGTACATCACGCTGACTCACGCGCCGTGCCTCCACCTCTGTCCTGGTATTCGGTTGGCGGCACTGAGTCACTGCCCACCGCCCCGGGGCTAGCTAGCCTGTCATATTTTTGGGTCGGCGCGCCGGCCACCGGCGAATTCCACACACTCGGAGCAGTAACGGCGGAACGTCCCAACTTAAGGGGGTGCCATGGCCTTTTCATTCCAATTTTCCCGTCAACACCGAGTGTTAACCCTCGCCCCGGTGGGGGTGTGAACACCCCCTTCGGGTTTTTCCGGCGGCACGAAAAAAACTGCAGCGCGAAGCGCACCTTATCCATGGCATACCTTATCCATGATCAATTTCGCAAATTTCCCCAAAATTTTAAGGTTGTTTTTCAATTTTAAAATTCTAAGGTCAGGTCATCAGTGCAGGGCAAGTGATGTCACCTCCAAAAAATGTTTAAGGTGGCGTGAGTAATAAAATTGTGAATCTATCCAATTCAAACTTATACCACATAATGGGCCCATCGAATACTGGGGCATTCCTAGACAAATCGACCAAGCGATAACACCGTACTCCTCAGATTTTGATGAACCAAAAATGAACCAAATAACGACATTTTTGGTAACCTAAGCGATATTACAAATTAAGCCAAATATGAAATGGTCATCATCATCATCCAGAGCTGCTGGTTCCGAGATTCAAACACTTGAAATGTTCGCATGCATTTTTTGTGCTGATGCATTAATTTTCAAATGTGTTAGAAACCAACTTTTGCTATTCTTACATTCTGAAGATATACGCAGTGGGTGTTTTTGTACATTGCTACTTTTTTACTCGTAAACCCAAAAATATGTCCTATTTGTTAACGTATCATCATGCGTAACCTATGTTTTATGTTCCTTAACTGCTCTCTTTCTCCAGAATAGTTTTAGGAAGCTATTGAGCTTTCCGAAAAGTGAGTAATGTAATAGTTTTTCCGATAATTTTTGTTTCCGATGATGATTATTAGAGTTTTAGGGCACCGCAGCTACAAAGGCTATATGTGTCCGTCAGAGTTGTGCTACATCATTCTGGGATTGTCCCTATTAACTAAAGTGGCCTACACAGAGGGTGTGAAATCTAAGAATATGTGATGGGGGTATATACTACGTCAAAATGTATTTCTCTCAGATATGATAGCACTTTCCCAATGTCTATGGACGCGTCATTGCCTAGAATCTGTCCCAGCGGAACCGGTGGGAAGAATCGCCGCTGACTTCGCCTCAGTTGGTCGCTAATTTTTGTTTCCGTTGTCACTCGAATATAGTAACTTGAATTGAACAGCGTTAACACCAACATCTATTGGATCGGTGCCGTCCGACAGCTGGCTGATGTTCGGAATCTGAAAGCTCCGAATCTTCACTTTTTAATGTGGAGAAGTTCATTAAATAGTAAATCCAAGAAAACACACTCCACTACGTCATTCCAAATATCAAACTAAGCCTTTATCACAGATCCAACTTGCCATTGGAATCTCATGTTTTCTTTCTTTCTCGGGGCCTTAGTTAGACCTAGGAGACTTGGTCGAGCCAGAGGGTCTACTACCAGCCTCGTAGACACACTGGCGATCCGGGCTCTTACCCGCTCCTGGAAGCCGGTGCATGCTTTGTCCAGCTAGGTATTCCTTAAAACACCACAAATAAAAAATAAAAAAATTGACCGCTTGGCCCCAAAATGGTACCTGGGACCATCCTTACTTTGGTTTAGTTCAAAATAGCTTTGTATCGATCACCAATAACAAGACGAGTCTTCAATTCAGAAACAAAGGGAACTTAGGATCCGCGATTGGTCGAGTCTTTTTCCGTATGTGGGATTTAATTAAGAGGGGGGGTGAATGGAGTTAATTAAATATTCTTTCATCACCCCGATACAAATTTACCAAAAATCTACTTCTTGGCGGGGGGAATTGACATGTTTGCCCCCATCGTTACGTGTGAGAGGCACACTGTCCCCCCTCCCCCGCTTCCGCCGCCACTGCCGAGCGGCCGTGCCGAACTGACGTTAACGGGAGGCCCTGTCAAACGGGGGTGCGTTACCGCGGCGAGCGGCCGTGCCGAGCTTACGTTAACGGGAGGCTCTGTCAAACGGCGGTGCGTTACGGCGGCGAGCGGCCGTGCCGAGCTGACGTTAACGGGAGGCTCTGTCAAACGGCGGTGCGTTACGGCGGCGAGCGGCCGTGCCGAGCTGACGTTAACGGGAGGCCCTGTCAAACGGGGGTGCGTTACGGCGGCGAGCGGCCGTGCCGAGCTGACGTTAACGGGAGGCCCTGTCAAACGGCAGTGCGTTACGGCGGCGAGCGGCCGTGCCGAACTGACGTTAACGGGCATAAAAGGGCGACTAGACATTTGAAATACTTCGATCTCGTTTTCTCAAAATCAGCGGAGGTAAAAAGCGATGTTTGTAGTGGTATATTTCAGGCCGATCATTTCGAGATCTGTACTGTTTTTTAAAGCCCTAGCAATTATGTGCCCAATAGTGAGCCGAGCGACAGCGCTCAACTGTAAGAGAGCAGATTTCGATGGAATGGCGAGGGGTCTTCACCTTGTTCTATGGTATGTTTTTTCTACATTCCGAGTTGGAAGAATCTGTAGAAATGCTCTGACATTCTTAACGCAGCTATACGTCATCATGTTCCTTCGGTCACCTTACGCCGTCGTTGCCCGCCCTGGTTCGACGCTGAAGTCCGCCGTGTGCTTAGAGCGAAAGAAAATGCTTTCAAACTTTTGAAACGCAGCAGGAGTCAGGAAATCATCAACAATCTTGAGGACAAGCGGCGGCTATTAAAAAGTAAATTTAAAATCAGGTCAAGAATGTTTTATTTCTTTTAAGGATGCTGGCGTACTCCCGGAAGGTTACAATTTGACTGGCCTGTCTCTGAATGATGACCACCCGGAAAAGCGGCTAGTTTTTGGCAGCCTTGGCAGCTGTGTGTGCATACATTTTAAGGGCACCATAAGTGTCGCCACCGGCAAAAAAGTGGGGGGGCCTGGCCCCCTGGCCCCCTTTTCCGACGCGTATGAAGGGCACCATACTGTCAGTCTGACCGGCCAGCCAGCAGCTCGGTCAGTATTTCTCTATATCCAATGGGTCATGACTCGTTGTGATGCTTGGCAAGTCCCGCTGTGGGTACTATGAAACTCAAAGCGCTGCTGAGAGGACTGTCTGTGGTGCGCCAGAACAGCCCGCTGTGTCACGCAGGGGTGCCAGCCGGCAGACAGATACGTGAAGGTTGAAACCCACTGGTTGTTTGAACTCTCAGGTCCCGAACTATCTAACGGCACCGGTCAATCAATGGATAATCTGTTCCCAAATTGAAATTCCCAATCTTTGCTTATCTATTGATATGCGCTTATATGTATCGGGATGCTAATCTTGCTAATATATTGCTAATATATGTAAGATATATATATATATATATATATATATATATATATAGATATGTTCCAAAATTGGAACATATCATCCATATCATGCTCGGGAAAAGGAAAACAAGAAATGTTAGCAATAGAAGCAGCCTTCATAAACGTAACATCTACAACCAACGGGAATATGGAAAAATGAAACAATGCGATGCTGTGGCGAAAATCATAATCGAAGAATGTAAGAATGTGTTAGCTAGGGATATTGTGAACTGTATCCGACTGTATTGTCAAAGTTGACAAAACAGTTCTGCTCTCAGCAGCATGATGAAGATTTTCATGAAGAGTTTGCATGCTCTGTCAATGCCTAGTTTTGAAGAAAAATTAAAATAATTCAAACAGTAGTGTCAATGTTTGCGATTCGATGTACGAACTTTTTTGTTTATGTTTTTAATGGTGTGCATTTCATTTTCATTTTATTAGGGCCACTCCCAACAGGCACACTTGCCCAATTACATTGGGTATTGGCGTGGGTGTTAGGGATCCTCTCCACCGGGTTAGATCGGACGCGGAAGGCGGTTTTCCGCCGTGGGGATTAAACCCACGTTAATCCATGCTATCCGATCTAAAGACTGGAAATGAAGCTACTAGGCCACCCGGCCCCTGCATTGGATTTTACTGCCGTGCGTTGTTGCTTGCGCAGCATTGTTTAATGCCCTGCATTGGTGTATTGTATTTTAATGCCGTGATCAAGGCGGAATAGCCTAAACGTAGGCATGTTAATTTGTAACTTTTGTAAAAATTTATGCAAGAATCCCATTGTAAGACCCTTTTTTAGTTCAAATATCTTGCTATTGGTTATGCATGTCATGCTTTCACGTGCTACAGCATGTCGTCACCAGAGTTGTGCGTTTCAGAATTTTCTTGAGTCGACTCAACTCAACTCATGTGCTGAGAGTGGTCGACTCAGCTCTGACTCAACTCATTGTCACAAGTTCAGTGAGCCGACTTCAACTCCGACTCGAGGTTAAATCCTTCCGACTCTACTCCAACTCAACTCACGACTCAACTCAACTCAAATTTTGACTCAGTTTCAAAATATATAAATAGATGATAAATAATATAAATAATAACACATGAATCAATCATTAAACTTGTAAGAGACAAGCTGTACAGGAAGTCATACAGGAAACGGAAGATTAAAACATGGAAATCAATGAATTAGTATTATTAAAGCCAGGAGCCAAGGATATCCTTTTTTAAAATTCTTCTAGACTGCCACTGCCAAATAAAGCTGCCACACCATGTGGTTAGGGTTACAACAACATAGGGAAATAATTGCACCTCCATACTATTCGAAAATTCCCAAGTTAACCCTCGCCCCACCGGGGGGTCCATCGATGGCCCTCCCTAAGGTTTTTCCGGGATAGCAGAAAAACGACGAGGCGCAGCACCGCGGTTGAAGGCTCTACCTTTTGCTGCACCATTTTCCCACCATCCCTGAAATTTTTTACCCCGGGTCACCCAAGGTCAGGTCACCAGACGAGGTCAACCAAGGTCACCTCACTTCAATTTTAGAGCTCCGTAAGAGCTACATTTCAAAGTCGATCGATTTGAAACTTCCTACACTTCATGGCCCTTCCAGGGTCTACAAGGTGTATATCCGGGATTTTTCGATTTCGTGCCCTGAGGTCAGGTCACGAGGTGACCTCTCCAATTGAAAAAGCATGGGGAAAAGCTGTCATATGATCTAAAAGTCACAAAAACGATTAAAAATGCTCAGCTTGATCAGAAAAGCGTTCTTGGACACACTTTCACGGATTCCAGGGGCCATATTTGCCCTTTGACCTCTCCAAGGTCATCCAAGGGCACCAGGGGTCAAAAACAGTACTTTGACAATAACTTTTGACCTAATTATGTTAGAGCGCTGAAACAAACACCATCGTGTTTGTCTTGTCACTGGCTTTCATTTGATATACAACAAGGTCACTTTTTGACCTTTCGTGACCTCAGGTCATATTAGGTCACAAGGTGACCTCTGGAGGTCAAATCACTGGCGGGAGGTCTTTACGTTCCACATAGCGGAAAAAGGACTGGCAATTTCCTATCAAATGTGATTTACCAGACCTCAAAAGCTCTAATGGCCAAAGAGTTATACCCAGTTTGCTTAAGCATTGCATATTTGAGTGAAAATAGCCGATCTTGACCTAATTTGACCTCTGGAGGTCAAACCATTGACTTGAGCACTAAAACATGCAAGTAATTTCTTACTGAATTCACGCGAGCTTTCTAATGCACTTTGCAGATTTGCGCTAACGCCCATATTTTCGGAGTTAGGAGGGGGGGCCATCGATGGCCCCCCGTTGGGGCGAAGGTGGAGCCGGACCCCCGGTGGGGCGCGGGTTTAAAAAACATAATCTAAACTCTATTTTCAGGGATGATAAAAGTATTGTTCCTTGTTTCTGTTAACCCTATTTCCGGCAGGGGGGCTAATATTGCCCCCTTCAGGTTTTTCGAGAATATCTCCGAAACGGCTTGCGATAGAACTTTGAAACTTCCTGACTTTTCCTAAAACTAGTACAGGCAGGTTTTCTGAAATTTTCAAGATTATATATTTACCAGGGGCGGAGCTATGGCTGGGTTTTTGGGGAGGTTCTATCCACAAACCAAGTATTATCGTATGCGATGGGTTTTTTGTAAAAGGAAGCCGTCTCTGCTGATCCTGATACCAGTTATATGGTTTTATTATATCATTTTTTTATGTGAGATAATAGTGCATTCACAATTGTCACTATTTGTATTCATCAGGGGCGGTTACAGCAGTTCAAAATGGGGGGGAATGTTATCAAGAAGGACTAAACGTTAGTAAGTGAGAAGACTGCTTACAGCCGTGTCAGGGCGAATACAATTGGGTATATGAAAATTCAAAATAGTTATAACCCAATTCTAGATTACCAGAGGCGTGTCCAGTCACTACACATTTTCAAAATGTATATTCCCAGCCAGTATCACCGCCGCGACTCAATATCGTTGTATATTGAAAATGTGTTTCCAATCACCCCCACCCCCCCACGACGAGTCCTTGATCCGCCTATGTCACCCCCTTTCCAAGAGCTGCCATGGGAGGGTAAAAATTATCAGAAATTAAATTTCAACTAGTCGAGGGACTAATATACTCATGCATACCATTCGCATATTGTTGGTATGTATTTTACCCCACTGTTTTACCTTACTGCATCCGCCCCTGATGAGTTTTTCACTTTTTTTCTCATTTATTTATGTGTCAAAGATGCCAAGCAGTATATGACGGCTTCTAATCCGCGTAACAAAAACTTTTTTAGGTTGTATATATTTCCCCTCATAGTCCTGGTCCTGGAACTGCCATTGAATTTCGAATTTTTGCGTAACTCGAGTATATGAAAATTTTGGGTCAATTATTTGTAAATCTGAACTAGTTTTGTGAAAATTGTACAACAGAGACAAGGGTTATGGAAAATCTAAAAAATACACAAAAATTGTATATTTTGCACGACCTTCTCCAAAAAAATAAAAATTTTGAAATTTTCTTTTTTCAAAATAAAGTTTAGCAGCAGAGGAATCTATGGCACTTTGAATTTTCAAAATCGGCCGGTTAGATTACGAGATCTTAGGGGGGCCGATATTGCCCCCTGCCGGAAATAGGGGTAGCCGGGAGCCTGACGGAAATAGGGTTAAAGAAGGATGATAGATAATTTTGCTAAATGAAACATTCGTATGCCATGAGTCTAACCAAAATCTAAGCTATAATTACTAGAGTACCTAGTTGCATTTGCAAATTCTAAGAACTACAGCAAAACTTAGGCAATAGTATACCATATCAACATATGACAAAGGACAATAGAAATGAAAATTTTATCAACGTGTTGCATTTAACCCGTTTTCGGCCGTAACTCTTTTCGATTTAGATTATCGTGAAATCGATAGAGAATGCTTGCTATAGCCGACGTGACCAAACAAACAGATCAGCGCGGCACGCGGTCCAGACTAGTTTCATATTATTTCCAGTTATTTTTCCAGAACCTTTAAAAAGTGGGACCTGGAGTGGACTACTTCAACTGGGCATTGACTGACCAAAGCTCAAACAGATCAGGGGAAGCATGATGAAATGATTTATTTAACATTTTGTAACATCCCAATAAAGTACGCATGCATTACTCCAGGTACCTACCTACCTTCCTGTGAGTAAGACTCACGTGTGCTTTGATAGCTTAGATGTTTCAATGGACACAGTTGTAACTTTTACAGTCAGGGTCTCATGCTGTGTGTAGGAAGTGCCTGTATAGTTAAATTTCCTTGGTCTTCCACTCACTATATACCATCAAGTTGAAATCTGGCAGACTTTTAATCCGGCCAGTTTAGTTCTATGATTTGGAAAAATAAACTTAGCTTTTGCAATTGAACAATATGTTTTAAAAATTAATGATTCGCTCTTACTCTTGTCGGGACGACACATTTTATCTACCTATAGTTTTAAAATTGTGAGGGGATTTTCATTTTTTGTGTTTGAATTTGTTTTCTACAACCTTTGACATTCTTGGATCAAAATATAATTTTGAAAAAATCTGGCCCAATTCTTGTAATTTTTATTTCTTATCAAATTTGAAGGCTTGAACCTTGCCTTTGCACGGAAATTTACAAGCCCCACTGTCAGCGTCTTTCCCATTGCAACAGATTTTCCAGTAGGCACCTTATCTTGTTTTCATGTTTCCGAGGAAGCAGTTCGAAATACCCTGAAGTCTCTAGATCCAAATAAGGCATGCGGTACAGATAACATTAGCGCTAAAATCATCGTAGAGTGTGCTGAAGAATTGGTAGCACCACTCACAAAAATATGCAACATGTCCGTTACAGCTGGTAAAGTTCCTATTAAATGGAAACAGGCCAATGTCATTCCAATATTCAAAAAAGGCGACAAAAAGATCCATCGAATTATCAGTCTGTCTCCCTGCTTCCAATTTTCGCAAAAATTTTGGAACGACTTGTCTACGACCAGCTGTTTCGGCATGTTTCGCCGGTGCTGTGCCCTGAGCAGCACGGTTTTGTACCTCATCGGTCATGCTCCAGCAACCTTGCGACGTATCTGAGCTCGACGTGGGAGGCCATATCGGAGGGATACCAGACGGACGCCATATATACAGATTATTCGGCAGCATTTCAAAGCGTCAACCACAAATTGATCATTCACAAACTAAAAAACTCGTATCACCTGAAAGATTCGGCTCTAAACTGGTTTGTCTCGTATCTCTCTGATAGGCGTCAGCGGGTCATCGTGAACGGTAAAACGTCCGACTGGGTCTCAGTAACCTCGGGTGTACCGGAAGGATCTTTAGTGGCCCCGCTTCTATTTTCGCTCTTCATAAATGACCTTCCAAGTGAAATTGGTTCAAATTGCTTGATGTATGCTGACGATGTCAAAATTTACCGCAAAATCATCGCCCCAGCTGACGGGCTGCTGTTGCAGCGCGATCTCGATCGCTTGCAGTCGTGGTCTGTCAGATGGGGCCTCATACTAAATCCCTCAAAATGTCACTCGTTCACGATGACCCTCAGGCGCGCACCTGTCCGGACGCAATATTCTATTGGGAACCCTGCTCTAAATTCGGTAGATAAAATTCATGACCTAGGTGTAATATTGGACAGTAAATTAACATTCTCGGCTCATGTATCCCATGTAGTAAAACAAGCCAACAGGGCTCTACGTCTCCTAATCCGATCTTTCCAAAATGCCTCAAAAACTGCAAAATTTGAAAAAGTCTTTACTTACAGCATATTATGCCAATGTACGCTCTCATCTGGAGTACTGCAGCGTGATCTGGGCAGGCGCGGCCAAATCTCATGGCGTGCGGGTTGATCAAGTGCAGCATAAGTTCCTTCTATGGCTAAATCATCACACAATCAGACCATGCTTATCATTGTCCTATGACGCTCTCATGCATCATTTTGGCGTAACATCTCTTGAATCTCGAAGAATTCAACACGATCTGCTTTTTTCTAAAAAGTATTTATTGTGGAAAAATAGATTCTGAAATTCTGTTAAGTAAATTTCCTTTACACGTGCTATCTCGATCAACTCGCACGCGTCATCTTTTCGCGGAGCGGCGCGGGCGTGTGAACACTGTGGGCCAGGGGCTTTTGTGTCGGATCCCGCGGGCAATGAATGCCTTCTTATCATGTTCCGGTTCCGACCTATTTTTAGAATCTTATAGCAGTTTTAAAGTCAATGTTTTAAAATACATACGTTCACCCCGTGTACTTGCTGCGAGCTAACGCTCTCGCCGCAGCAGGTAATTTTTAGACCATGTATTCTCTCTAAGCTTTCAATTCATGTTTTACCAGTATCATTTATCCTCGGGGAGGAACATCCTAGCCTGGGGTGATTCATTGTAGTGTTCTCATGTGTGATGCGTGTCTTTTACTTGTAGCATATTGTTTATTTTTAGGCTCTGACTTCGCCTGTAAATGGATATACATCTGTTGGCGATATAAATAAATAAATAAATAAATTTAGATTTCATGCACAGATGCTGAATTAAAATATCAGAACACACATAAATATAAACTTTGAAAACAATCGAGCGTAAACTATGAGAAAATGAGAGATATTCAGTTATACATGAATGCCTTTACGAGTGCTTCAAACATTTATATGCCCATAACTTTTGAAATTGCCAACATATTTCAAATTTCTTTTTATGGAATCAGTCCCCCAGGTTACTTAGGAATATGCATATAGAAGAAATAGATTTTAACCCCCAAGAATTCAAAATCAATTTGGATTACTTTCCACTTTAAAAATATTTTGCATGGCCTGAAGACCATCTAAACTAATTTTGAATAATATCCCCTAATAAATTCAATATTTTTGTATTACCTAAATGTGACAAATAAAGGCGATGTCCTCAGGCTTCTGCTCCACAAGCTATAATTGCCTCTGGGGAACGTTCCTCTCATCTCGGGGCATCAACTGGTCTGCGTTGGGGAACGAAATTGTTTTTTTCTGAGTTAGTTAGTTAGTTAAGGACTTTTATAAGGCGTTCTGTGCAAAACACCCTTGCCCGCCTTTAAATTGTGATTATTTCTGACCTCTGCAGCCCCTTATGGGCGTTTTTCTAACCCTCTTGGTCTTGAGATCTCAGGGGGCACTTAAGGACCCCTCCACTCCGCGTTGACGGCAGGCCCTTCTCCACTGCGCGTATTAAGGGCCGGAAAAGATAAAAAGCGTAAAATGGAGAACGCTTATTAAGGTCATAATGAGAAAATTTTTGGCAGGCTGTTTCAGTCTCCTGGAACTAGTTAGAAATACTGATGTGTTCTTCCGTACCTATGGCTGTTTCCCAGCGCACACAACCCAGACAAAGTTGGTCGGGCCTGTCTGTCCCTGTTGGTGGGGCCCGCGTGCCGTAGTCAGCTGACCGGGCCCGCCTCTGTCCGCTACAGAGTAAGCAGTCACCGGTGGAGGAGCTGCTGAACCAGGCCGACCAACTCATCGCCAACCAGAAGCCCAAGGCCGAGGTGTACTCTGCAATGGCAGAGAGCCTGGGACTGGCCTGGCGTGACCTGAACGCGCAGCTGGAGACGCGCCGTCAGCTGCTGCAGCACAGCGTCGACTTCCACAGGTGAGACTGCACCCTCCACAGCGTCGACCTCCACAGCGTCGACTTCCACAGGTGAGACTGCACCCTCCACAGCGTCGACTTCCACAGGTGAGACTGCACCGACCTCCACAGGTGAGACTGCACCGTCCTCCACAGGTGAAAGTGCACTGACCTCCACAGGTGAGACTGCATCAACCTCCACAGGTAAGACTGCATCAACCTCCACAGGTGAGACTGCACCGACCTCCACAGGTGAGACTGCACCGACTTCCACAGGTGAGACTGCACCCTCCACAGCGTCGACCTCCACAGGTGAGACTGCACCGACCTCCACAGGTGAGACTGCACCGACTTCCACAGGTGAGACTGCACCCTCCACAGCGTCGACCTCCACAGGTAAGACTGCACCGAGCTCCCACAGGTGAGACTGCACCGACTTCCACTGGTGAGACTGCACCCTCCACAGCGTCGACCTCCACAGGTGAGACTGCACCGTCCTCCACAGGTGAGACTGCACCGACTTCCACAGGTGAGACTGCACCCTCCACAGCGTCGACCTCCACAGGTGAGACTGCACCGACCTCCACAGGTGAGACTGCACCGTCCTCCACAGGTGAGACTGCACTGACCTCCACAGGTGAGACTGCACCGTCCTCCACAGGTGAGACTGCACCATCCTCCACAGGTGAGACTGCACTGACCTCCACAGGTGAGACTGCACCGTCCTCCACAGGTGAGACTGCACCGACTTCCACAGGTGAAACTGCACCGTCCTCCACAGGTGAAGTGCACTGACCTCCACAGGTGAGACTGCATCAACCTCCACAGGTAAGACTGCATCAACCTCCACAGGTGAGACTGCACTGACCTCCACAGGTGAGACTGCACCGTCCTCCACAGGTGAGACTGCACCGACTTCCACAGGTGAGACTGCACCGTCCTCCACAGGTGAAAGTGCACTGACCTCCACAGGTGAGACTGCATCAACCTCCACAGGTAAGACTGCATCAACCTCCACAAGTGAGACTGCACTGACCTCCACAGGTGAGACTGCGCCGACCTCCACAGGTGAGACTGCATCAACCTCCACAGGTGAGACTGCACCGACCTCCACAGGTGAGACTGCACCGACCTCCTCAGGTGAGACTGCACTGACCTCCACAGGTGAGACTGCACCGACCTCCACAGGTGAGACTGCACCGACCTCCACAGGTGAGACTGCACCGACCTCCACAGGTGAGACTGCACCGACCTCCACAAGTGAGACTGCACCGACCTCCACAGGTGAGACTGCATCAACCTCCACAAGTGAGACTGCACCGACCTCCACAGGTGAGACTGCACCGACCTCCACAGGTGAGACTGCACCGACCTCCACAGGTGAGACTGCACCGACCTCCACAGGTGAGACTGCACCGTCCCCACAGGTGAGACTGCACCGACCTCCACAGGTGAGACTGCACCGTCCCCCACAGGTGAGACTGCACCGACCTCCACAGGTGAGACTGCACCGACCTCCACAGGTGAGACTGCACCGACCTCCACAGGTGAGACTGCACCGTCCCCCCACAGGTGAGACTGCACCGACCTCCTCAGCGTCGACTTCGGAGGGAGGCGAGCGAAACGTCTTTCCCCGGCCGCGGCCGTGTAGCTGTGGAGGACCGGGCCAAAGCCGTGGCCCGCGTCCGTACATACTCCCTCCTGAGCAAGCACCCCCCGCCACCAGAGACATGACCGAGCCACGAAGGCCTTACTGCGCACAGAGAGGTCTTGCCCATGCCCTTGTGATGTCTCCTGCCAGCCCTTCCGCAAAGACGACATGCTGGACCAGATTAGGCATATGAGGTCCAAGAAAGCGCCCGGGCACGATGACGTGTGCACGGAGCACCTCCGGCACCCGGGACCGGCAGCCCAGGATTCCCTCCTGCACCTCATCAACAGCTCGTGGTGCACCTCAATGGTGCCTACGGCGTGAAGGAGAGCGACCATTATACTGATCTTGAAAGTGGGGAAGAACCACACGACGTATCCAGCTATCGGCCCATCTCACTCACCAGCCACATCGCGAAGCTGGCCGAGTGGATGGTCGGAGCAATGCTAACCCACCTGCTGGAGAGGGACAGGACAATCACAGAGGAGCAGGCTGGTTTTCAAGTGTGGCTGCTCCGCCGAAGAGAACCTGGGACGACTCGCCCAAGAAGTCCAGGACAGTTTTAAACTCCCGAGGCCGCGAGGTCGCTCGTCCGACGGCAAGAAAAATACAAATATGTGAGTTGGATTATATTAATTGGCACCAATATGTATAAAATACAGTGGCTGCGCTGCCATAGAGGCACATTAGCCACTGCTTAGCCACTTTTAAATGTCGAAGTATGTATGTATTTTATGTGGAATAAATATAATTTGACTCTATGTTTGACGAAAAGATAATATTCCTTTTTCGGATCAAGGGGTCAAAGAGCAGATGATTTGCATATCTGAGAATCCATGTTCGCAGCTCTTACCGTCAACAAATGTGAGATTAGGCACTTCGCGATTTCGCTGAATCTGCCTAACACCGTTGCAAACATAGCGTGTGCTTTTTGATTGACATCTTTAATATCTCATTGATTCGGACGCGAGTTAAAGGGAATGTGGCACCTTGGTCGAATCCTGGAATTTAGTGTAATTAGGCGTACTTTTAGTAAAAAATAATGAAACTTTTTTTTATAAATTTTGTTCAAGTTGTTCCTAGTACGGCTGCCGGAGTTGGAGTCTCACTAAAGTCATCAAGGGACTTGTCACGGAGACCCCGACCCCACCACCCGAACGAGCAACTCCCTCAATGGAGGGTCAATTTAGAAGTCAAAGTTTAACGTCCCACAAAGCACAGGGACGGCCGCCCCGCTCAGGTCACCCTCTCATCAGTCAGTTGCCAGCCGACCTGTACGTCGGGTAAACTATTGAGCGCCGGAGCGTCTCAGGGGAACCGATGCCAAGCCTGGACATGCACTGCCACTGCATGCTTCTGAGCAGCGGGCCGGAGCCCAACGCTCTACCAACTGAGCTACCGGGGCGGCTACTACTCATGAATTCTCTACTACTACTCATGATTTCTCTGAAAAATGTACAATAAGCTCAATATTTGGTTTTTGAAAATACTCCTCTAGAAAAAGAAATAAATATCAGACTGTGGGTGATGTCACGATCTGGCAACCACTACCATACTTGAAACGCTTCAAGGGCTTCGATTGGCTGATGCTCATCGTGAAGTCAGCATATGTCGTCACACCAGTAGCTCACAACAATGGCCGCCGGCGACGGGGGCTGAGGGAGGCTGGTGTCTGGTAGGTTTTAGCTTTTTCTACGGAAATATCGAGTTCCAAGACAAATGAAATATGGAGCACCGGGTTTTCCGACCTGCTTTACAACTTGGCTATCTCAGTTAAAATCACGTTGTGAAGGTGCCACATTTACTTTAAATCAGCAAATCAGGCATGCCTTGGCTGCTAGCACGTGCCATGCCGGGTCTTAGGACCTTTATTTCAGCGGATTCGTTTATAGACATTCTTGTATTCGTAGGTGTCTAGCCTTATCTTCTGCGGCACAGTTGTTTGGCAGTCATGACACAAAATCTTGCGGATAAAGTTAAAAAATCCGTTCACAAATCGGTCGTATATTACATCGGTCGTACATCGTGAGAAATTGGATGTCATAAAAATGAAGTGCTGAAGCTGTCCTTGAAATGGGAAGCTCTCGTAAGTACCTTGTCCTTCACGGCATACTTAACTACCTACCTATCCTTTTTGAATTTTGCCTCGTACCTTCATAAACTGCCGCATAATCCTTTCCACAATTCATTGACATATGTTTTTTTATATTTGTTTTTAATTTGTATGATATTAAACATTGAAACATAAATATTATTTTTGTTCATTGACTTGAGCTTGCCCCTTCTCTAGCTGACCTGCTGGATCCGCCCCTGTCCAATATCAGGTAAAAAGTCTGGGTGACGTCCTTACCTCTAAGCCAATCGTGCTTAGGCTGTCATAATGTTCAAGCGCCGCCACTGATAAAATACAATTCCAAACTTTTGCAAAGATAAGCACACATACTTCCTATATTTTATTGGCTTCAAAATACCTTCATGTGAAGATCGTTGCTTAAACTACATAAAACGCCAATGAAAAATGGAGTGTACACATCGAAATTAGTAACGAGCACCAAGCCCAATACCATCGCCGGCCACTCAGCCTGCAGTCGGCACGCCGGATAGACGCGTCCGGTTGGTAGTGGGGTAACGGGGAGGGGAGAGCTGAGCAAGACTTCGCTTCGGTGACACTGCGAATGAACTTGATGTTGTATGGAGGCTACTATTGCTAACAGAAAAATTTAAGCTATTCCGAAAAACTGAATGTATTACCGGAACATTTGTAACAGTTCCGATACTCCCGAACAGTTCCGAACATTATGTATTCCAGTTCAGTTTATATTAGAAAGCACACACCACAGAAAAAAACCACACAACGTCCCACGCCGACAACCGTTTTTCGAGCATATACAATTAAGGCATGCTGCTTTACTTCTGGCGCCATTGAACTTCACATACTCAATGTGAAGCTCTAACCTTCTGTTCCTCATCATTCGAGAGCTCAGGACAATAACGGTCTTCGAATTAATCGGTAGGAACTTGTGAATCTTCAATGTTTCTTTTCTCGTGATTGCCTTATCGAAGCGTTTTCTGAGCTCAGTAGCTTATTTGAGTACTTTTTATTGAAAAAATTTCCGTAGAGATCGAGGCAAGCAATGGAACACTGCTTTCCGTTTTCTCTTCCAAGCATGGTTGCTGAGATTGTAGGATATGGGTAACCCCATGCCAGTAAAGGTGGCCCGGGGCCTCATACCAATGTGCGTTAACAATCACACTGTAGGGGAGCCTCGGAGGTCCCCATACTTTCTATAGGTGTCCGAAGAACCGTTTGTGGCCAAAAAACGCTATTTAACTGCTTTTGAGAATACTCAATGGCACGTCGATTAGTCAAATAATATTGAAAATCAGCCCCAATTTTGTAATTATAGGCTTAGTTAAACCCTTCATTTTGAGATCGCCGCAATCGTGGGGTTGCACCAGTTCGCGTGCATCAAAGACTGACTGGCAATGTTATAGCGCCAGATAAAACGAGATTATATGTCAAGTTTACCCCACATGAAGGTCAAGGTCACAGCTCAAGGTCATAACAGCATTCTTAAAGTCATTGGTCCGATGCTTCCGGTCGCATGGCGTTACCCAGTATGACGTATATTATGCTACGACCCCGTAGTTAAGATCACTCAATGTAAAGGTCAAGGTCACAGGTCAAAGTAAAATGTCATGAGTAAAGATCAATCCTTATTTCCCGTCCAACGGTTGCTATGGTGCTAGTCATGGTGTAATTATGGGGAATATGTCCTATTGTGACGTCATAGGTCAATGACCTTGAATGCTCTTAACCCCAAAAGTTAAGTTAAAATTTTTGGAACGTTCTCACCATGAAGTTGATCCCATTTTAGTGAATTCTGTACTTTTTTGCGTTTAATCATGGCATTTCCGGATGAATCCCCAGCACGGCTAATACTTGACTTTTATAACCCCGTTTGAAGTTGACGATACTGACCTAAGTGAATTAAAATCGGTCATAATATATAGTTCAATAGTTCCCACCCAGTTCCCAACCAGAGTTTTTCTAAGCCTCCTAGTTTCCGAGAGCTCAGGAGGCCTACCACTTACCAGTCCCCCTCCAGTGCGCGTGTCAGGCCCCTCTCCAGTGCGGGAGTTAAGGAATCGGACATTGATTATAATCTATTGTTTTAAATACATCTGTACCCTGATGTCCCATCAATCCCACCATTGACACCTTTTTCGTGACCAGAGACGTTTGTTAGTCGCAGCGACGGCGGGCCGCGCTGGCGCATGAACGTCGCAAAAGTTGGGCTCGGGACGTTTGGGAGCTCAGATCTCGCTTCCTGATAAAGTTTCTATTCTTTTTCTTGCTGAATCTTATAGAGAAAAATGTAAAGAGTAATTTGAGTCTCAAAAAGTTTAAAATAAGTCATAGGAAATAGTTTTATATATTCTGAAAATTTCAGAAATGTAAAATATATTCAAAATTTATTTTTAATTATATTATTCATGAGCCAGAATTCTTAATTCGTCCTTAACAGAACTAGCTCAAGTTTTATGGTATTTGTAGAAGCATACAGGAAAAATTTCGTCTTTAAAAATATATGTAAGTGGTTATGGTCAAAATGCCTCAGGCTATTTTTTCAAGCCGTAAGTCGGGGGAAAAAGGAATGCGAGAATTGCCATCAGCTCCATCAATAGCTTCCCCGACAAAAATACACCGAAATCTACGGTATGAGGGTGTTGCCGACTTTTCGACCTGTCGCGGAATGTCCCAGTTATAGAATGGAAAACAGTTCGAACTAAGGTTCATTTATTTCCTCTTGTGAAAACAGCTTGAACTAAGTTCTATTGATTTCCTTGTGCGAAAACAGTCTGAACTAAGTTCAATTTATTTCCTCGTATGAAAATAGTTTGAACTAAGTTCCATTCATTTCCTCGTATGAAAACAGTTCGAACAAGTTTCATTTATTTCTTGCGTGAAAACAGTGTACATGTCTTCCAAAGGGCACTGATTTCTTTTAGGGTTTGTTTACATTTTTTTCTTTTTTGTTAGTGTAAAAAACAAGAACCCACCCTTTAGGACCTAGAATTTATGTGCATGTATTTCCCTGACGGAGATTGAAAGATATGCAACAATTTTTCAGAGTTGCTTTTTTCCCGCTTTCTAAGCTTCTATTGCAGATTTGCTGGGGTATTATCTGTCGATTGCTTAGTCTCCCCTTACTTTCCCATAATTCCTGAATCGTATCGTCCACAGCCGCTCGGCAATCCTTTGTGTAATCACTGCTGACTGATGTCTGTTCCATGATGCCAGAATAACTGGGTGGTGTGGCGTTACAGCCGCGCGGAAATCCTTTGTGTAATCACTGCTGATTGATGTCTGTTCCATGATGCCAGAATAACTGGGTGGTGTGGCGTTACAGCCGCGCGAAAATCCTTTGTGTAATCACTGCTGACTGATGTCTGTTCCATGATGCCAGAATAACTGGGTGGTGTGGCGTTACAGCCGCGCGGAAATCCTTTGTGTAATCACTGCTGACTGATGTCCGTTCCATGATGCCAGAATAACTGGGTGGTGTGGCGTTACAGCCGCTCGAGAAGCTTCAGCGACAGCATGGACCTGGCTGAGCGCGTGTTCGGTGACGTCAGCATTCCCAGTGACGTCGAGGAAGCACGGGCAGCCATCAGACAGCAGACAGAGGTCAGACCATCAGCGGAGGCAGACTGGCGTCATTGCACGACCCAAACTACATGCAGATGGCTGTTGTGACAGCATGCACCTGGCCAAGCAGGCCAGTACGGTGCAGCCGGGCCTGACCGCCGAGTGGCACCGTTGGGGAGGAAAGGGGATGGACATGGAGAGACAGGGCAAACTACCACAATAGGCTGGCCGGTTTCTGCAAAAGTTTTCAGAACCTTGGCCTCTACATCTCCGTAGCTGAATGTTTAGGCGCTGATTACGAATATCGGGTCAGAGATGCAAAGACTCAAAATCTTTTGGCGGCGCCCGGCCGCTGAAAATGTCGGTTATTTTTCAGTTTTGTACACTAAATGGCAAAAACAGCGCATTTTCGGCTTTCTGTAGGTAGTAATATTGTCTAAAGACTCACCAAACATGGATAGTTCCATTAGTCAGCCATAGACCATGCTGCCCGCTTGGAAAGCTCGGCTGATGTACAAGCTTGGTATGAGGCCGCACGACAATACTCAACGGCAGTGAGGTTGGTAAGATGTGTGCTAAAACGTTTTTGTAGCTTTGACTGGTTATATTGCAGGGTTGCTTCTGAAGCTTCTTTACTAGACGGCGTCTCTAGATATAGGCGGCTCAGCCCTCTAGATACCAACTGAGCCACCCCGGCAGCTCAGTTGGTAGAGCGTTGGGCTCCGGCCCGCTGCTCAGAAGCATGCAGTGGCAGTGCATGTTCAGGCTTGGGATCGGTTCCCCTGAGACGTTCCGGCGCTCAATAGTTTACCCGACGTACAGGTCGGCTGGCAACTGACTGGCGAGAGGGTGACCTGAGCGGGGCGACCGTCCCTGTGCTTTGTGGGACGTTAAACTTTGGCTTCTAAATCAGCCCTTCATTGTGGTAGTTGCTCGTTCGGGTGCACAGTGTTCTAACGGAGCCGAAAGTGGGGACATAATTCAATAACTCAGGAAGCATGAATCCCAGATCAATAATTTTAGTAATCGAAAGCTCTTTTCCCACAGACTATGTGCACAACATATGAATGTCAAGACCTGACCACAGCGGGCATGACTGTCCGGTATTTGACCTTAGGTCAGCCACAAAAATAACTATATGTATATATGATAAAAGGGGGGCTTTGCATGGATGTTCTATTTAGTTTCCGGTCACTCTAAGTGTATATGTTACGGCCCGTATGGAAAATCGGCCCGTTTGCAAACGGGCCGGCCCATTTGTAAACGGGCCAAATAAGCTGGCCCGTATGCAAACAGGCCAGAAAAATTGGCCCGTTTGCAAATGGGCCGGCCCGTTTGCATAACGTCCGGCCCATTTGCAAACGAGCCGGACTTTTTGCAAACGGGCCAAAGCTGGTAAAGATGTGTGTAGCAGATAATGACAAGATGACTTAGTTGATGGTATGTCGGTTAGGAGCAAAAATTGTCAATCGCGAGGTGCAAGTGAGTGGCATGTCAACCATGTCAATAATAATTTGAACAAGAGAAATACGCCATCAATGATTTGAAAGTATTTTGGGGAATAGCTTTTGTCATGATACCGCCCTGTGTCTATCAATAGCTGTCATGACACCATTAAATATTTACTGATAGCTATATATCCTTCGGAAACCGCCTAAGCATAAGCGAACCCTGTTTTAGTGAAATCTTAATCGTCACACTAGGTAAGTATGCACTTTGATTGAGTTACTAGTCATTCTAAATACTTGTTAAATATGTTTGCAGACAAATGCAAGATAATTTATGACAAAAATTATCGTTTCTGTCTTTATTCACCCCTTTGACACACAGATTATTGTACTGCAGCCCACATCAGAGCAACGAGATCCAAAGAACAGTGGATTTAAGCAACAGTGCATTTAATACAATTTTTGGACCAGCTCCGCGCAAACTGCAACATCATCTCTAATAAAACTTACTTACAGAATGTTGGGGGCTCCAAAGATACAGAAAATGTCAAATAGGTTGTATGCCATCTCTTCTGCTGACTTTGTTCTGAGTGGACGCAACACTACGAATTTGGTGAGGTGGCCCTGACAATTTAGTATATAGGCATATCCATCCTTCCTCTCACTGTGCCAATCGATGAGGCTGACTTGAGCACGTCTGGTCATGTCATCAGTAATAACTAGGAGAGGCACTATCGTATTCTGTGGTCGTGTCTTCTTCGTCTCGCAGTTTTTGCAGGTTTCCATGTAAAGCTCCTACTCGACAGTCGCCCGACTAATGTTGGCGTAGTTGATCTTTACTGCATTAACCCTCGCTTTTGTGTTTGAACACCCCCTCTCGGGTTTTTTCCGGCGGCACGAAAAATTGCGGCGGGGAGCGCCGCCAAACTTGGCACACCTTATCCTTGATCATTTCCACAACTTTCCCCAAAATTTTGGGGCTGGGTCATCTCAGGTCAGGTCACCAGTGGAGGTCAAGTGATCTCACCTAAAACAGTTTAAGGTGGTATAAGAAATAAATTGGTAAATCTATAGGATTGAAACTTATACCACATAATGGGCTCACCAAGTGGTACAACATATATTCCAGGATTTTTCATATCGATGACCTCAGGTTAAGTACGAGCCTTCACCTCTCAATTGGAAATACATGGAAAAAACAGAAATTGGTCTCTATTTGTGTAGATACAGCTGAGAATACCTTCATGTTTTCAAAGTCGTAGTATCCTGGGTCCCTTTCCAGGTTCATGCTGCAATTTTTTACCTATGACCTCTGAGAGGTGATCTAAGGTTATTTAAGCAGTTTTCAGACTCAGGTCAATTACTTTGCATGAAATGAAGATACAGCGTTTATTTTCATATAACTGCGTTTGAATTGCTATTGCGAGTCGATTGATATGCATGTTTTTGTTGATCAACTTGTGCTGTCCTACAATTGTAATTACATCATACTTTTTGAAGCGTGAGTAGTGCCTCGCTAAGTACAGCTTTCCATGAACCTTAATGTCCCCTGTCTTTGACGATCTCATCATAAGTGGACTTCGGCACCGACTGCGTGTTCATTGCTTTCTTATGTTTCGCAGCAACAAATTTCGCATGGAAATCCTCTTGCGGCATAGTTCCTGATGACAATCATGTTTGATAACTTGAAGCAAGAGAATGGGTTCGAGACGAGGTATAAGTCAGCACGCACATTGGAAATAATATGACTGCTTTCACTTTTCAGGGGAAAATGTTTTCAAAGTATTCAACAATCCAAAACCAATCTGATCAGAGGCTAGATAATGACGGTGTTCACCAGAGATGGTCTTTGCCTGTGGCTGAGCCAGATTCTAAGCATCGTTAAAACTGGTTCTTGGCAAACAAGGAGCACTAAGTTATTTCTAGATGCATATTTACTTCGATAACTGAAAACTTAGGTAATAGTTATTCTCAAATACTAAGGCTCTACAAGCAGCAGTCTATTCAAGCATTGCAAGCATTTATTCACACATGTAAATGGAATGCAGCGCCGTTACAATGCTTACCATGTTCAGAGAGATTAACATTTACTTAATTTAATAACCCAGTTTACAAGTTCATTGAAAATAAAAAGATTCATGGAAATGAAAAAATCATTAGATTCATTAAAATAAAAAGACATACTTTCTCTGATAGACCAGACCAATCACTTTGCACAAAACTTAGTTTCCATGGTTCAAATGCGATCCGATCGAACCGCGGATCCGGATATATCATGGAGTCGTCGAGTTCATGAAACGCTATTTTCCCAACACTTAAGCACAGACCGGGCCATAGTGCTGGGGATAAACACTTGTACTCCATCGGCAATGCGATCCGGATCACATTTTGGCCATAGAGACTAAGTCAGTGATTATCATCCGAATCAAAAATCCAATCAGTATGTAAGGAATACAATTAATTCGATAATGACCTGAATTCATATGCTCGTCCAGTTCCGAAACTAAGCTGTTCCAGCACTCAGCAAAAGGTGGAGGTAATGTTACTTGGGATAATTGGCTAGAAAGGCCCCAATACAGCCAAATTGGATTCAGTAAAGCAGATGGAGGTGAACTGCAGCATGAAATGGAAAATCAATTTGGAATTTTATTTCAGTTGCTTAATTTCCTTTACCTAGAAAAGATGGCAGCCTTATCTAAACCGTCTATGATGGGAGGCACTGGCGTAGCCTCTAATCGAATTCTCCTGGCCAGATATGATTGCAAATGCAGATGGGGTGGTATTTATATAATTCTTAAATTCATGGCTCAAAAACGAATATTTTTATATGGACCTGTCATAGTGAATAAACTGAACTCGAAGACAGTAAATTTCTGATGCCCATATTTAGGGGTCACTCCACGGATGACGCAATATTCTTAAACATATGTACGCAACTATGCATAGTTCTTACCAGAGAGTCAGCAAATGTCAAGGCAACGAGATGGTCCAACCACCCCTGCTCTTCACAGATAAAAGAGGGTGTACAATGCTTGGTCTTGCGGCGTCAGCTCGGGTCACATGTTATGTCCAGGAGGTGGAGTGGGCGGGATTTATCCAATGTGCTTCGGTCCAGAAGTGGAAAAATTAGGCATGATGCGATTTGGAGCTACTTTTGATGAAATTATATCAGTAAAAGCGTGCCAAGAAAGCTCTTGCGTGCGAATGTATTTGACTCAAATCCGTTTTAAACGACCCTGCCAATTTGTAAACGGGCCGGCCATTTGCAAACGGTCCAGGATACTAGAAAACCCAAACGGGCCAGACTTTTTGCAAACGGGCCACATCCCTGGCCCGTTTGCATACGGGCCGGCCCATTTGCAAACGGGCTAATTTGCTGGCCCGTTTGCATACCGGCCGGCTATTTGGCCCGTTTACAAATGGGCCGGCCCGTATGCAAACGGGCCAATTTTCCATACAGGCCGTAACATATACACGCGATATGCTTGGCATTGAAGACGTCATTTAACCCTCGCTTCACACTCGCAATGGGGGGCCCTAAGTGCCCCCACCTATTTTTCCAAATTAGCCTGAGAAGTGTTCGCCGCCAGAAAACGCTACCCGGCCACATTTGAGAGCATTTATTAGCGCGTCAATTAATTAAAAAATTTTGGAAATCGGTCCGTATTTTTTTACTAATAGCCCTTCACAGTCAGACCTATATTTTGAGACCGTCGCACACGGGCGGTCGCACCAGTTCACCTGCACTGTCGACCGAGTGGCCACGTCATAACGCCATATAGCCAGGTTATGTATCAATATTAACCCACATGACAGTCAATGTCAAGGTCAAAGGTCTCATGTCCAGGTCATTGGCTGCAGTATTCCGGTCAGGCATTACTCAGTATGACGTATGTTATGTTATGGCTTTATAGTTGAGGCTACTTAGGGTCAAGGTCAAGATCAAAGTTTTTGCAAGCTCAAACGCCCATTTCCCGCCCAAAGGCTGCTATATTTCCGGTTATATTGTATATAACCACCCCCTCCCCTTGGGTGCGCTACTGCATGTAACCATGAAGACGAAATTGATCATATTCAACGGTGGTATGTTTGTTCATACACCAGCACAATGGTATCAGATTCCTGCCGAATTAATACGAAACCTTGGCTTGGTCCATGACCGGACGGTATTTTTTACGGAATCGGCGTTACGTCAATCGCACAGAACTATTTTTCCAATGAGCCTGCCTCACGTTTTATGTCACTCTGTGTGTACTTACTTACCTGGTAAAGATCAGCGAGCTGCTCGTTCTCTTTTAAGCAGGTTTACCCGCGTTTCTACACTAATTCGCAACTCCACGTTTACACCATCAAGGACGAAACTCAAGTGACGATTAAAAGAACATTCAACAAATGCGTGTGCGTGCTGTGACTCTATTCCCTGGTGTTATTTGAAGTGAACTTTGCAAACGAGGAAGGGTTAATTTGCGTATCTCGGTTCTCACCCCATCGTGAGGTCGGATTTGCAAATCCTGTGCAAATACTAGCTGCGATTCTACGAAGGGGTACTGGGTATGCTAGTGTACTGAGACATCAATTGAAAGCTCGGTTTTCCCATACTGTAACCCTTGCACTTTTTCACAACTATTGAGTGGAGACATCAACGACAGTAGGTTAAAGAGTCTAGTCGACAAGCAATGTCAACAGGTGCTCAATCAACTTATTGTAAACAATGCACTGTATTTTCGCGGGGCCCCGGCCCACCTCCCTCAAGCCTCCAGGCATATCTCGCCGACGGCCGCCGCCCCCGACCGGCAGCGCGCGCGACATGCCCTTGTATAATATGTCGCCACCACCACTGCCGCAGCGTGACGCAGCTGAAACTTGCAGGGCAGGTAGACGAAACATCTTGCCATAGTGTAGAAGTGATCTCAGGGTGGGGCAGGCGACGCAATTTTTTGTATGCTTATCGACAATTGACAGTCTCAAAATGTATGTGAAATATATAGGGTACATATTTTGCTATCCAAATTTAATTGTATCGATGACTGGAGAAAACCGTTTGCAGAATCGCATTCTTCATGCCTTAAGCTTTCTGATGCACCCTAGTTTGTCTCATCCTGCACGTTTTCTTAGCCTTCAAAAAAGCACTGAAAAAGAGCATTGCTCTTGGCCTTTGGCGTGTTGTGTGGCGAGAGATTCAAAGGCAGCAGTTTGATGCCTTGTTGTGTCGACTTCAAAGGCCTCACATTTTTTTGTTTGACATTTTCTGACACTCTGATCATTTTGCTACTAGTTGCAAACATCAAAATCAGTTTTAAAAATAGTCAGAAATTCGAATAATGTCCCCATTTTAGCCTCCGTTAGAACACTGTGGGTGGTGGGGTCGTAATCGTTCGTTCGTATATTCGAATCCATCCAAATATAATTGGGTTTTCAGGCATCGATTGACAATAGGCACATACTCAAAGCACAACTAACGAGCACACAGGCAAGAAAGTAAGACACATGAGATACGCATACATTGAGGTGACAAGAGACTGATAATTAATTATTGACAGCTGGTTGTTCTCTGACCACCTTTCTAAAGCTGGCTAGTGATAGCACGTTTACGGCGGCAGGTGGCAACTCATTCCAGATCTTTGCCCACCGGTAATTAAACGACCGTTGTGATGCGGTAAGGCGCAGAGCCGGCAGCTGGAGCACACCTCTTGACGAGGCACGCGTTTCTCTAGTTGAGACTTCGCTGCGGCTATGAAAAAGCTTTTTGATCTCTTCGGGAGACCAATTAAGCTTTAATGCTTTGAACACTTTTATAGCGTCTAGAGATGATTCGGGCAGCGAAATTTAGAATTTTTTTGGATTCGGTGTAGTGACCCGTGGACTGCTCCACCCCACACAGATAAACAATACAAGATATGAGGGAATACGTATGCCTGAATGATGATTTCCAGAGCCTTTTTTGTAAAGTGATGTTTCAATCTTGAAATAGAGATGAGGATAGCGTTACACTGCTGGCACACGCGTGATGTCTGTGCCTCCCATGACAGACTAGGTTCTAGCATAATACCAAGAACTTTTAGTTTGTTTGATGTCTTTAGCATAGTGCCGTCAAAGTCAAATTTGAAGTCGGATGCTTTTTTCAAGTTGGTTTTGGAGCCAAGAAGCATAAAATCGGTTTTGCTAGCATTGAGCTTAAGAGAGTTTGCAGAAAACCATGCTTTTAGCTCGTTTGCTGTAAGTTCCAGGCGCGTTTGAAGAGATAGCAAACTCTGGTCGGAAGGGGAGCTTTCGATGTGCATGGTGTCATCAGCATATGAGATGAGCCGACCATGGGTCACAAAGCCAGGAAGGTCGTTAGTAAACAGGATCAAAAGGATAGGGCCCAAGATCGAGCCCTGTGGCACACCGCTTTTTACAGGAAGGATAAGACTTCCACCTCTAACCTTTCGAGAACGCCCGGTCAAATAACTGACAAACCAGTCTGTCTCTATGCCATACCATGACAGCTTTGTTAGAAGAAGATCATGATCTACGCCGTCGAACGCCTTGGATAAATCTATGGCGGTTACTGCGGATAATTTGCCTTTGTCCGAGTTGTCGACAAAACATTGAACTGCACTGAGAAGTTGAGAACAACGTTTTCTGTCGAAGGCTGCGGCCTGAAGCCGAATTGACTTGGCTGTAATACATGGACAATTTGCAGGTAAACATTGAGCTGAGAGCAAGCAACTTTTTCTGTTATTTTCGAGAGCACGCTTAAGAGTGAAATTGGTCGATGGTTGGAGGGTATTGAAGGGTCACCAGACTTAAAAATAGGCACGATGGAAGCCAATTTCCAGTCATTTGGGAATGTTTTCGTGATAAGTGAGCAGTTGAAAAGGCGCAGAAGGTGGGGGCCGATTACAGCAAAACACTTTTTTATCGCAAACAATGGGACTCCATCCATGCCTACAGCGCGGGACGAGCTCATCGCACGCAAACATAGCTCCGGAAGGGTGACGAGTCTGAAGCTAAAACCTGATGCGCAGACAGGTGGAGGTCTCGGATGTTTCAATCCCTGTGCAACTTCGGTGGAAAAGGACTCGGCGATGGTGGATCCTACAGTGGCGAAGTGTTTGTTGAGCTCGTCTGTTGCTAGGGTATTTCCTTCTTCTGATCTTTGTAGCGTCTTGGCTGGTGATTGATTGGTGTTAATGGCGATCTTCTTGAACGTCGGCCAGAAGCTACTGCGACCTCCAGATGCGAAATTCAATTCGCATGCGACCTCCAAACACAAAAATTCCATTCGGGCCTTCACCATTTGCTTCTTGACCTCGTTACGAAGGTTTACGTAGCTCTTCTCCGCTTGTGGAGTCCGCTGGCAGCGCCAAAGGTCACGAGCCATGTCTCTTTGTGCCATTAGCTGTCGCACCTCAGTCCCTAGCCATGGCATAGGGTCTCGAGTAACGCGCTTGGTGGTTAAAGGACAAAGTCGGTCCATCACATTGTTCCAGATTTCCATGAAACCCTGTAAGCAGGAGTTAACGTCTTCAGCGTTGTCGACGCCATTCCAGTCGCTACTTAGGAGGTCCAGGCACATGGCGTCCCAGTTTGCCCGTCTCCAGGGGAGGGATGTATGAGTCTGTGTCTGTTTCCGGACTCGGTAAACGTTTGTTGTAATCAGCACTGGCTGGCGATCGCTAATGCTGTTGGACAGCACTTGGACTTGAAGCGCAGGGTCTTGGTTATTTGTGATGACATGGTCCAGGGCTGTAGGAGTGGGCCTCAGGTGTGTAGCCTCTCGAACTAGCTGCTTGAGGTTCATCTCATCCAAGAGATTGAGGTACCGTCGTGTGAATGGAGAGTTGTTATCAAGTATGTCTATGTTGAGGTCACCAAGGAGAAAAAGAGGTTTGCCTTTGCTCAAGGAAGCAGGAAGCTGGTCCTCCAAATGCTCCAGACTGGATGGAATAGGGCTGTCTGGCGGTCTGTGGGCAACTCCGATCGTAAAAGGCCGCCATCCACTGCACGTACCAGAGGCCCACAATGTTTCCAGAGGCCCATCTCCCGGTGTGGTGAACGGTCTTAGTTCTGTCATTACGGTGTAGTATCGCCACACCTCCTCCCCGATTTCCGATGCGATCGCGCCGAAGAATAGAATAGTTAGGGAAATGAAGAAATTTATCTAATATGTTTGGGCTGAGCCACGTCTCAGAAATGCACAGAATGTGAATACTGTAGTTTCTAAGGAGAAGAAGGATTTCGTCCAATTTACTTGGAAGTGATCTCACGTTCAGGTGGCATATCTTCATCCTGTCATGGGTTACAACATTTTGGCATCGGTAAGCGCTTAGGACGTATGAGCACTCTGTTTCGTTCGGCTTTGAGTCGTACCCGGTATTCGTTCGTTGGTCCATGATCGGTAATGACAGGGATCAGTTGTTCCTTGTTAGATGGATCCAATTTCTTTTGTTCTTGCGTAGAATAAGATATAGGTGGGCGGTACATTTTATTCAAAATTATTTGTCATAAGGTTAATTGACAATTATTTATCGGAAGTGTTCTTCCTACAATGTCACGTTGTTTTGCATAGCTTTGTGGAGGTGGTCCTCTTTGAGTATTCACGTTTTTAGATGTTAGACGATGAGTGACGAATTTGTGGCAAGTAAGATGAAAACATCGGTAGAGTCAGTTTCTAGTCTACCGGATCCAGGGGGTTGCGCTCCGGCTTTTTAGCCTATGCCAAAAATGGCAACCTCAAATCTGGCATTCACCATGGTGATGACGTCAGCGATCGCCTAGAGCTGCTTAGCAACGCATTGTCGCTAAGCATTGTAGAAGACGGGGCTATCAGGAGATAAGTTGAGGGTTAGGGGCAATAATACTGTTTTTCTGGACGTGGGGTAATAAATCCTGGGTCTAACCCTCGCCAGATGCATCTTGAAACCGTAAAACACTCCACGATCCGTAGTCGATTCTCATTGAATGAATGGGCGGCTCCACCTTGAGAGCAACTGCTGACGTCACAAACGTAAAAGTCTCTAGAAACAGAGGTTGCCATTTTTTGAGAGGGGAGCGTTCTACCTTTACATTTAAAGGCCTTGACCGGATCTCAAACAGTACCTGTTTCTGTGCTTCGTCGAAGATTTCGTCGCCGTGGCTGAAACTTCCAGCGTCTTGGTTGCTCAAGAAACGGTCTTTACCGTAGGAAAATTGTGATCAGATGATGAGTTGCGATTGAAGCCAAACACTGAACAATAACACGCAGATAAAACAAACTTTTTTCAAACACGAGACCCAAGATAATGCAGAGCGACGTCAAAAGCAGCTGCTCCGTTCTACCGCAGCCGGTAGAAGGGTTGGGGTCTCCGTGACAGGTCCCTTGATGACTTTAGTGAGACTCCGACTCCAGCAGTTGAACTGGGAACAACTTTGACAAAATTAAAAACGATATGGCCCCGGGCATGTGTGAGTGAGATCAGGGGTGTAATTTTCTATCTCTTAGGGGGTGCCCGATCATACCGCATACTAATTTGAGCACCCCCAATCATGTTTTGGGCACCCTTAATAGGTACAGTCTGTTGCGAAAGTATCGTTCCGTTCCAGGGGTGTCCGACCAGGCGGAAATATGAAGTTTGGGAACCACATGTCTGAGGGCGTGGCCTGTTCGGCTGGTCGACCTCCCCAGCGGTTAGCGGGTCGGACTGATGAGGCTGGGGTCAGCCGGGGAGGGTGGGGTGACCCAGTGCTTTCACTTTCAGTCGTGGAAACTCCTGTATTTGAGCCTCCCAGACAGAGAGGCGGAGCACCATAATGGTAATTTCTCGGTTCCGCTGCGGTGGGCCACCAAGTATCCCTCCCCACTATTGAGAGCTGAATCCCAAATACCATTGGAGGCAGTACCGTGTGTTTTAGGTTAGTATTACTGCCAGGAGGCGGAGGGGGGAGCAGAGGTCATATTATTGCCAGAAAGTTGGCAGGAGGGGGATAACATGGTTTTCGGGGGGTGCAGAATGGGCAAATACAGGATTTCTTATGGGAGGACGCATGATTGAAAGCGGGTCGCCATCCGAGCCAGAAGGGGGAGAGGTGATAAACCAAAACCTATCGTGGGGTGCTTATTTTCATCCTGACGGAAAGAGTAAACGGGTGGCAAACGAATGTTTATCATGGCGCCACTGACATTTTAGGAGAGGCCCCGACCATTTAAGGGGCGTCGAGGCTCAATCTAGGGAAGGGAGCAAGTGCCCTCACTTGCCTTCCCTGAATTCACCCATGAGGTGCAAGGGATGCAGAACTCAAACTAATTAATGACTGATGAGCCAGCCCCTCAATATGATCGGTCTCTTGACACTTCGCAGCACCATCTTACCTATGATAGGGACGTCACAGTGGTTACAGCGGATTGTTGTATCTTAACTGTTCCAAAACATCGATTTCAATAACATTTTGGGATGCCAGTGCTTCTCTTGAAATTACTTTCTGGCCCACTCCAGCGTTCAACGCCAGATTCCGTCACCGCGAGTGTCCTCGATCAGTCGGAGGTACTGGCGGCAGAGTCACGTGACCTCCAAACGGGTCGCCTGTCCGGACTAGTGGGGTGGCGGCAGCGTGCGGAGCCGTGGTGTAGTGGGTAGGATGTTCCGCTCTCTTACAGAGCATGCTGGTTCGAACCCGGGTTGGCTGTGCATAGCTTGGGAGTTTTTTTCCAAAACTGAATACTGATGCCAACCTATCAAATGATGCTTCTAGGAGCAAGCATGTTTAGCTTTCCACACATTGTCATGTCGGAGACGACCCTCGCCGTTACGTGACCTGAGGGGGTGGAGCTGGGCTGACATCGGAATGCGGGCAATGTAACCTTGTGACCCAGCGAAGGGGTAGCAGATGTCACGCAGCGCATCGTTCAGGGGCGATAGTTGAGACCCTATTGGATTGTGATAGCGCCTTTGCATACGTTTAGGGATGCACGACTTTAAAAAGATTTGATGCCAAATTTAGCACGTTTGTGAAACCTTGGTTCTAAATTATCCGACCTCCATTTTGCACATTCAAGGGCCGTATTTCGGGCGAGCATTAAGTCATCCCGGCGCCATATGCAGCACCGCGTCCAGGCTAAGATCAGCGGAAGGCCTGGCCTTTCCGCCATCGTCATCATTAGCGTATGTGCCGCGTTAGATCTAACTGGGGGACCTGTCTTTCATACTTTTATATTGTATGTTTGCCTACCGTTGTCTCAGTATGCTGCCGCCCCTGCTGCCACGGAGCTGAGTGGTCTGCGGAGACGACCCTCACTGTCACGTGACCTGAACACGGAGCTGAGTGGTCTGCGGAGACGACCCTCGCTGTCGCGTGACCTGAGCGGGTGGTGCCGGCGCGAGTTGAGCCGGCATCGGATTGCGGAGAATGTGATCTTGTGACCCGGCGAAGAGGTAGCAGGTGCTAGGAAGCGCGCCGTTTAGGGGTGATAAGAGAGCCAATTGCACAGTAACTGTACCATTGTATAGCTGGGGACGCGCGAATGTAAGGCACGTTAATTCCTCAACACGGGGCGTGCTGTATTGTTTTTCAAACTGCTGCCCCTTTGTGCTGTGGTTTGCCTGCGCGAGGAGCCGTACTGAGCGTGCCCTTGACTAACTCGGACAGGTGCATGCTACTGGGTTTGTTGCGTCCATACAGAAGAGGTCGGGATTAATAGAGACGGATAGAGATCGATAAGCGTGGTGATCAGTGGTGATAGATGAAAAGGCAATTGAAAATTAACAGCGGGAGAAACCGATGGGTAACATCGGAGGTTTTAAGAAGCATTCGAAAATGTAATCGCAATTCAAATTGGCTAAGAAGCGTGACAGGGGAAGGCTGGGAAAGATGGATGGTGCAAAAAATTTAGCGACGCATGTCCAGTTTAAGCAAAATCCATCTCAATATCACAATAGATAGGTGTTGGCTGGCCTGTCTCCTCGAATCCGGATGTAAAAAAAAACACTTAGATTATTCGAGGATTAGGATTCGAAGAGACAGGCCAGCCAACACCATATCTACTTATGATCATGCTCCTCGCCGCAGCACTCCAAAACCTATCAATATCACAATACATTGAAAACCATTATAGGACGGCAGAAACTTTCTATCACAACCCCTTTGGTCTATGACTCCGGCGATTTAGTCTCCGAGGGCACAGAGAAAGCAAGCTTGCGAAACAAATATTGCGCTTCGTTATTCAGGCCACACATCGATGATCAATCCCAGCCTCACATGGACACAAACAGAGAAATCAGCCCTCCTTTAAACAACATCGTTATCGCCAAGCAAGAAGTGTTGAACCAACTAAACTGGGGGCGCGGTAGTGGAGTGGTCAGCGAGGCTGGCTGCCACGCAGCCGACCTGGGTTCAAAGCCCAGCGGCTTCCCTGAACAAGGAGCAAGCTGGCTCCCGAGAAACCCTTCCAACAGGGAAAGAGTTGGCGACGCCATATGATCCTGGCAGTTGGTGCGTCGATAAGCCCCAATAATTATTGAACCAACTAAACTCACTCAATTTCAATAAATCCCTAGGTCCCGACGGAATTCCCCTCGTATTTTGAAGCTAACGGCGATACTGATCTACAAACCACGTACCGCTCTTTTCAACAAATCCCTTAATGAGGAGAAATGTCCATAATTGTGGAAACAAGTCACGATCCAGCCCATTAAAAAAATGGTTCTCCCTCTGGCTTAAAAAATTACAGACCCATTCCGCTTGATACCATTAGTCTGCTAGTACCATATCATATGTGAGCCTACAGGGACCGAACGGTGTTAGTTGCGGCTGCGGAGCGAAGTCCTTTACTTTATTTTCGTTCAGAATTACATGTTAGAACGTGTTCTTCTGAATGGTCTTTGAAACCACTGGAAAGCCAATCATGATGTCATTAGCTGCATACAGTTAGTTGTGATGACAACCGTGCTTTTTTAGTAAACGTAACTAACACTGAAACACAAGGAGTACCTTTTGACATAAATATGTCATATTGTTATTAACCCTCGCCCCGGTAGGTGGGGTGTTTGAACAACCCCTTCGAACTTGGCCCCTATGCGGGATAGCGAAAAAACGCGAATGCTGCTGGATAGCTCATACAAATTAATAAAGAAACTATCTTAGTCACTCTTCGGCTGAGTTCAATATTGGGGTCATGTCATGACAGGTCAAAGAAAGTGGCATTTCGGGTAAAGTTTTTGTGCTCTAGCGTCTGAGAGCTGAGTTAGAACCATTTTTGGGCACCATTCGCTTTCTCTCGTCACGGCGAATCGAATGATGTAGAATATGACCATACTAGGTCAAAACACAAAAATGGCCTGACCCCAGGTCAGGTCAAGGTCACTTTTAACCTAGCATAGTCGATATGCATATCAATCGACTTGCAATAGCAACCTGAACGCAATGACATCAAAATAAAAGCTGTTTCATCATTTCATGCAAAGTTATTGACCTAAGTCTGAAAACTGCTTAAATACCCCCAGATGACCTCTCAGAGGTCACGGGTCAAAAATTGCAAAATGAACCTGGAAAGGGGCACAGGATAGGTACTACGATTTTGAGAATATGAAGGTACTCTCAGTTGTATCTACACAAATACAACCCAATATCGTTTATTCCATGCATTTCCAATGGAGAGGTCATGGTCTGTACTTGACCTTAGGTCATCGATATTAAAATCCCGGAATATATGTTTTAGCGCTTGGTGGGCCCATTATGTGGTATAAGTTTCAATTCGATGAATTCCCCATTTCTTACTTATGCCACCTTAAACATTTTTGAGATGAGGTCACTTGACCTGCACTAGTGACCTGACCTGAGATGACTTAACCTTAAAATTTGGCGGGAAGTTGCGGACTTGATCAAGGATAAGCTGTGCCAAGTACGGCGGCGCTTGGCGCTGCCGTTTTTCTTGCCGCCGGAAAAAAACGACGGGGTGTTCAAACCCCCCCACCGGGCGAGGGTTAAGATCTGACCAACGGATCGGAAGATCGACTCCATGCCGCGGCGCAATTGAAGTTCACATATTAAATGTGAAACTTGAACCTTCTGTCCCTCGTCGTTCGAGAGCTCATGCACAATAATGACCTTCGAATTAACCAGCACGAACTTGTGAATCTTCAATGTTCCTTCTCTCGTGATTGCTTATCGAAGCATTTTCTGAGCTCAGTAGCTAATTTGAGTAGTTTTTGTTTCTGCAAATACATTTTAACGATGGCAATAACTTTGCTCTTGTTATAGTTTGTTAGCCATTACGATACAATATTTAAGTTTCCGTTGTATTCTTATGGAAACATACCTTGTCCTCCGAGACCACAAAAATGACCTGACCGAAAAGTTGTATAAGCATTTTTGGTAGAGATCGAGGGAAGCAATGGAACACTGCTTTCCTTTTCCCTTCCAAGCATAGTTGCTGACATCGTAGGGGGATGAGTACCCCCCCATGCTAGTAAAGGTGGCCTGGGACCTCATACCAGCGCGTGATAACAAGCACACTGGAGGGGAGCCTCGGAAGCCCTCACCTACTTTTTCAAGGTGGCCGGAGAACCCTTCGTGGCCAAAAATGCTAAATAGCTACTTTTGAGAATATCCAATGGCAGGTCGATTGGTCAAATTATCTTGAAAATCGGCCCCAATTTTGTAATTATAGACTTTCAAAGGTAAACCCTTTATTTTGAGATCGCTGCAATCGCGCGATTGTACCAGTGCGCGTGCATCAAAGACCGACTGGCAAAGTTATAGCGGTATATAAAATGAGGTTATATGTCAAGTTCACCCAACATGAAGATCAAGCCCACAGTTCAACGTCATACCAGCATTCTCAAAGTCATTGGTCCGGTGCTTCCGATCGCATGGCGTTACCCAGTATGACGTATACCATGCTACGACGTCAAAGTTAAGATAACTGAATGTAAAGGTCAAGGCACAGGTCAAAGTGAAATGTCATGGGTAAAGGTCAGTCCTCATTTCCCATCCAACGGTTGCTATGGTGCTAGCCATGGTGAAAGTATAGGGAATATGTTATATTGTGACGTTATAGGTCAATGAACTTGAATGACTTAACCCCAAAAATTAAGTTTACATTTTTGGAACGTTCTCATTATGACCTTGGTCCGTTTTTAGTGCATTCTTAACTTTTTTGTGCTTAATCACAGCATTTCTAGAAAAATCCCCAGCACGGCTCATACATGACGCTTATGACCTCGTTTGAACTTGACGGTACTTACCTAGGTCAATCGAAATCGGTCATAGTATAGATTTCAATAGCTCCCACCCAGCCTCCAACCGGAGCTTTTCTACGTCTCTTAATTTCCGAGCGCTCAGGGGGCCCACCAGTGCGCGTAAGTGTCAGAACCCCTCTCCAGTGCGGGTGTTAAGAAATGGGACATTAATTACAATTTATTGTTTTAAATACATCCTTACCCTCATGCCCCACGAATCCCATCGTTGACACAAGTGTCATGGTGGGATTCGTGGAAAAGAAGGTATTTTTCGTGACCAGAGACGTTTGATAGTCGCAGCGACAGCGGGCCGCGCTGGCGCACGAACCTCACAAAAGTGGGGATCGGGACATTTGGGAACTCAGAACTCGCGATTGGTTAAAGACTCCATTCTTTTTATTGCTGAATCTTATAGAGAAAAGTATAAAGAGTTATATGAGCCTCAAAAAGTTTAAAATAAGGCATAGGAAAACAATTTTTCATAGATTTTGAAAAAAATCAAGAATGTATAATACATTCAAAATTTTATTTTTTCAAATATATTTCTCATGAGCCAAAATTCGTATTTCATCCTTAAGAGACCTAGATCAAGTCTTCATGGTATTTTTAGAATCATACAGGTAAAATTTCGTCTTTAAAAAAGACATGTAAGTGAATATGATCAAAATGCTTGAGGCTAAAATTTTCAATCCGTAAGTCAGGGAGCAGAATGAATAGAAAAAATGGTCATCAGCTTCATCAATAGCCCCCTCACAAAAACATACACCGAAATCTGAGATATGAGGGTGTTATCGACTTGTCGATCTGTCATGGAATGCCCCCTATACGCCATGGACAAACTGTGACAGTGATGTCCAATTAAAGTAGGCATCTTGAATGATGCGTTCGATGATGATGCCTTTCTTTCGGTAATTACGCATATATATATTTAGGTCTGAATTCGTATAGTTTATTTAAAATACCAAGGTAGCATCAATTTTCCCTAAATATCTGTTTCTAGGTTGATCCCCGAACTGGAAAAATCAAGAATGTTGGGAGATTTTGATTCAAAGAAATTTAGAATTACCTGCGAGTTTGAACTGGTGGTCTGGGGGACAACAGACCTAAGAATCGTAAAAAAAAATTCTGCAAAGAAAATAAGAGAAAACCGTGGAAATGGGATAGGTCAATGTCACCCTTGATTAACCCCCTCAATCCGCCACGCTCTGCAATACCCAGTAGCGCACCCAAGGAGAGGGCCAGCGGGCCCGGGCCCCCTTCCCCCAAACGCTTCGACTCTAAAGTGCCGGCCATCGGCCATGTCTGGCGTGGCACTCGACGTGGGTTCTGATAATAACTGACCGCTGCAAGCACCCATCAAGAGCAGAAATGAGGCTTGATCTGGCTTTTAGTTCTAGTTCTCCTTTCACCTTACCGCCCCTGCTCACAGTGTGTCTCCCCTCCGGTGAATTATTCACTCAATATGTGATTCAACCACAGGCCAGGTTTATAATAATTGTATCACCTTCCATAAGCGTTGGAAAAGGGGGCCAGGGGGGCCTGGTCCCCGACTTTTCGGCCAAAAATTTACTGATCTCAGTCAAAATGGGAGACAACTGCCCATGCTTATAACCAGCCGCTGCGGAAGGCAGCGAGGAGCCCAAATTCAGACAGTTTTTTGTCCTGACGTGGAAAGTTTTTTGTCGGCATCAGGTTGGAGTTTGGCTGCCCCCCCCACTTTTTTGCGCGGTGGCGACGCTTATGACCCCTTCACTTGCGTTTTACACCATACGACAAATATGTATTGCTTTTTACCTGATAAGTACCCTCTCTGGTCAATTTTTCCCCTGCAGTAGCCTGTCACGCCCTGTCAAACATGCCACCTCCCATCAGCCCTCCCCCTTCGTCCGCCGGGCCCCCAAACGAAAATCCTTGGTGCACGCCTGGCAATATCCCAATTCTATAGATCTCAAGAGAGGCATAAAGAAACCCCGTCAGGTGGCATGTGATGCGAAATTTCGTCCACTTTAGTTCTAATCTGCAGTTGTAGCACCCATGTATAACTGACCTCAACTTGACCAAAAATGTGTGAGGCGTGCGTTCCACCCCTCCTCAGCTGTCATCGCCCAATGCCCGCCCACTCGCCCGGCTCAGCGCTACAGCGTACAGTGACTTTCAAACTAGTGGGTCGGCAGCGGAACGATACTTTCGCAACTGACTGTACATGTGCCGCCCCTGGTTTATCACTGCTGCCCTGAACATTGTCACCCTATCTCATCACTGCCACCCTGAATCGTGCCGCCCCTGGCTAGTTTTTCTCGTCCCGGTTTCATTATTTTTACACTGAAAACTATTTCGAAGAAGGTAGGGGTTCTTTGAAAACATGCAATAGTTTAATATTATTCCACCGTTTTTCAGAACCCCTAGGGTTCTTACCAGTTTAAGGTTCCTTGAAACCATACAGCGGTAGAATATTATACCGCCGTTGTTCAGAATGCCCAGGATTCTGACCTTTTCCATTCTTCAGTCCCATCTTTTTCATTCATCGTCCCGGTTTCCTTATTTTTACACTGAAAATTATTTCGAAGAAGGTAGGGGTTCTTTGAAAACATTTGTGGAATGAGCTCTTTAGCAGCCCGACGAGAGCAGATGGATTTGATGTTTATAAGAGATGTCCATCGCCACAAAGTAGACTCTCCATTCTTGCTTTCTAAGCTCCCACTGGCTGTGCCCACCCGGCAGCTCCGCACCAGAGCTACATTTCATGTCATGTACGCCCGGATAAATACCGTCCGAAACGGTTTATTTTGTCGAATACCGAAGGCGTGCAACGCCTTTTTAAATGCAAACCGCAATGTAGATGTGTGGTAACATAGTGTCACCGAATTCAAGAAACGCGTTGTTTTATACCTACGTGACAGGAGATAATGACGATTGACTGTGCCTGTTTCTGTATCGATATTTATTGTTTTAAACCTTTTGACTTCACCTGTCAGTGGGTGCCCATGCCTGTTGGTGATTCTAGAAATACATACATACATACATACATGCAATAGTTTAATATTATTCCACCGTTTTTCAGAACCCCTAGGGTTCTTACCAGTTTAAGGTTCCTTGAAACCATACAGCGGTAGAATATTATACCGTCGTTGTTCAGAATGCCCAGGATTCTGACCTTTTCCATTCTTCAGAAAGTTGGGCATTCTTACGAGAAGAACCCTAATCGGTGCCAATCTTAGGGCGGCGCGACCTTAGTGTGCCTCCGCGCCACCGTACTTGGTACACCTTATCCTTGATCAATCGAGCAGCTTTTCCCGAAGTTTTAAGGTCGGGTCATCTCAGGTCAGGTCACCAGTGTAAGTCAAGTGTCCTCACCTCTAAAAAGTTTAAGATAGCATAAGCAAGAACAGGGTTAATCTATCTAATTGAAACTCATATCACATCATGGGTTTGTCGAGTGCTACAAAAAATATTCCGGGATTTTTCATATCCTTTACCTAGTGTCATATACTAATCATAACCTCTCCATTGAAAATACATGCGGAAAATGGGCATTGGGGGAAAGATGACTATTTGTATAGATACAGCTTGCATACATATACATACATACATACTCTGATGCAGCTGAGCCTTCATACTCACTAAATCTTAGTATCCTAAGCCCTTTTCCAGGTTTACCTTGCAAGTTTGAATTTGTGACCCCTGAGAGGTCATCTGGGGCAATTTACGCAGGTTTTCAGACTCGGGTCAATAACTGCAGGAAATGATGGTAACGCTTTTATTTTGATACCATCAAATTTGTATTATTATTGCGATTTGATTGATAGGCTAAGTCAGATTGTGACCTTGATCTGACCTTAGGTCGGGTCGTTTTTATGTTTTGACCTAGTATAGTATATCATACATCATTCGATTGTCCGTAACGAGAGGAAGCGAACGGTGCCTAAAAATGATTCTAACTCAGTTCTGCCAGACGCCAGAGCCCAGGGAACGGATCTCGGACATGCCACCCTCTTTGACCTGTCATAACCTCAATATTGACCGGAGCCAAAAAGTGACTAATGTAATTTTTCATGAAATTTTATCAGGTATCCACGAGCGTTGGCGTTTTTCGCTATCCTTTATAGGTGCCTAGTTAGAGGGGGTGTGCTTAAACACCCCCACAAGGGTGAAAGTGGCTCGGAGGCCCACCGGGGATCGGGTATTAACAGCCAATACGCGAAGGAGTCAGCTGGACGCAGGTGACCCCAGGATTCTAAACTGGCTTTGAATTATAATGCCGAGACTCGAACAGCAAGGTTAGCAACAAGGCATGGTCTCCCGTGTATCTTGCTTATAGCATTATCAGTTTGGTTTATTTCTGTGCTGGCTCAGGTGAAGAAGGCCATGCTGGAGTCGTCGATGGCTACTCTGCAGGAAGGCAACCAGCTGCTGGGGAGGTTACGCCAGCTAGCCAAACAGGGAACGATCGACTCTCGACCGAAACACCTGCGGGCCAGTGTCCAGTCCGGTGAGTCCGTGCCGCTGACCTGTTCCATCTGCCCCGCAGCGTCACCAGAGGCTGCGACCCTGACCTTTTCCATCTGCCCCGCAGCGTCACCAGAGGCTGCGACCCTGACCTTTTCCATCTGCCCCGCAGCGTCACCAGAGGCTGCGACCCTGACCTTTTCCATCTGCCCCGCAGCGTCACCAGAGGCTGCGACCCTGACCTTTGGTTTCAATGACACTGTCAAAGGGCTGTCCGAATTGTGGTGCTGTTAAGGACAATCTATGTTGAAAATAATGGATTTGGTCTTAATTATTTCTGAAAAATGGTCATTATGCCTAAAATTTCGTTTCATTCACATTTCTTCTATTAGCGACAGAAAGTATTCAAATTGACGTGGCGCCAAATCATCATATCATATGGTAGCACTTTGTGTACGATTTAACCTGTTTGACTTGCGCAAAAATGAACACGAATAAAAATGAAACGTTGGCGTCTAAAAGAGGTTACCATTAAGAATCGAATTGACATGTATCAAGTTCTTTGATTTGTCTTGGTATATGAAACACATAATAATAACTCACGTTTCAAACTAGTCAATGACGTAAGTTAGGATACCAAGTTAGTCAATAGAACAAATAAACACCATGTCCAGTAGCGCTACCAAGGGGGCAGGGGGCCATACCCCCTTCGCCCGAAGTTTTTGGGGGTACACTTCGAGGTAAATATATATATATATATATATATATATATATATATATATATATATATATATATATATATATGTTCTTACTTATGCTATCTTAAACTATTTAGAGTTGAGGACACTTGACTTACACTGGTGACCTGACCTGAGATGACCCGACCTTAACACGCGCATTCACGGGTGTCTTAGCCACCTTCGCTCTGACTGTGTCTCTGTGTTGACCTGTTCTGTGTTTCTGTGTTGACCTGTTCTGACCGTGTCTCTGTGTAGACCTGTTCTTGACTGTGTCTCTGTGTTGACCTGTTCTGACCGTGTCTGTGTTGACCTGTTCTGACTGTGTTTCTGTGTTGACCTGTTCTGACCGTGTCTGTGTTGACCTGTTCTAACTGTGTCTCTGTGTTGACCTGTTCTGACCGTGTCTCTGTGTTGACCTGTTCTGACCGTGTCTCTGTGTTGACCTGTTCTGACCGCATCTTTGTGTTGAGTTGCTCTGACCGTGTCTCTGTGTTGACCTGTTCTGACCGTGTCTGTGTTGACCTGTTCTAACTGTGTCTCTGTGTTGACCTGTTCTGACTGTGTCCCTGTGTTGACCTGTTCTGACTGTGTTTCTGTGTTGACCTGTTCTGACCGTGTCTGTGTTGACCTGTTCTGACTGTGTCCCTGTGTTGACCTGTTCTGACTGTGTTTCTGTGTTGACCTGTTCTGACCGTGTCTGTGTTGACCTGTTCTGACTGTGTCCCTGTGTTGACCTGTTCTGACTGTGTTTCTGTGTTGACCTGTTCTGACCGTGTCTGTGTTGACCTGTTCTGACTGTGTCTCTGTGTTGACCTGTTCTGACCGTGTCTCTGTGTTGACCTGTTCTGACTGTGTCCCTGTGTTGACCTGTTCTGACTGTGTCTCTGTGTTGACCTGTTCTTGACTGTGTCTCTGTGTTGACCTGTTCTGACTGTGTCTCTGTGTTGACCTGTTCTGACCGTGTCCCTGTGTTGACCTGTTCTGACCGTGTCCCTGTGTTGACCTGTTCTGACTGTGTCTCTGTGTTGACCTGTTCTGACCGTGTCCGCGTGCCACAGCGTGCGCGCAGGTGGAACGATGGCTGGAGGAGCTGCACGATCGTCGCCGCTGCCTAGAGTCGCTGTTCAGCGATCGTCGTCTCGTCCTGCAGCAGTGTCTGTCGCTCTCTCAGCTGTACGCCGACCTCGGTACGTCTCGTCCTGCAGCAGTGTATGTCGCTCTCCCAGCTGTACGCCGACCTCGGTACGTCTCGTCCTGCAGCAGTGTCTGTCGCTCTCCCAGCTGTACGCCGACCTCGGTACGTCTCGTCCTGCAGCAGTGTCTGTCGCTCTCTCAGCTGTACGCCGACCTCGGTACGTCTCGTCCTGCAGCAGTGTCTGTCGCTCTCCCAGCTGTACGCCGACCTCGGTACGTCTCGTCCTGCAGCAGTGTCTGTCGCTCTCTCAGCTGTACGCCGACCTCGGTACGTCTCGTCCTGCAGCAGTGCCTGTCGCTCTCCCAGCTGTACGCCGACCTCGGTACGTCTCGTCCTGCAGCAGTGTCTGTCGCTTTCCCAGCTGTACGCCGACCTCGGTACGTCTCGTCCTGCAGCAGTGCCTGTCGCTCTCTCAGCTGTACGCCGACCTCGGTACGTCTCGTCCTGCAGCAGTGCCTGTCGCTGTCCCAGCTGTACGCCGACCTCGGTACGTCTCGTCCTGCAGCAGTGCCTGTCGCTCTCTCAGCTGTACGCCGACCTCGGTACGTCTCGTCCTGCAGCAGTGCCTGTCGCTCTCTCAGCTGTACGCCGACCTCGGTACGTCTCGTCCTGCAGCAGTGCCTGTCGCTCTCTCAGCTGTACGCCGACCTCGGTACGTCTCGTCCTGCAGCAGTGCCTGTCGCTCTCTCAGCTGTACGCCGACCTCGGTACGTCTCGTCCTGCAGCAGTGCCTGTCGCTGTCCCAGCTGTACGCCGACCTCGGTACGTCTCGTCCTGCAGCAGTGCCTGTCGCTCTCTCAGCTGTACGCCGACCTCGGTACGTCTCGTCCCGCAGCAGTGTCTGTCGCTCTCTCAGCTGTACGCCGACCTCGGTACGTCTCGTCCTGCAGCCGTGCCTGGCGTTCTATGCATCCGAGTCGCAGCATGGAATGGTCGAGAGACCTGTGTTTGTCAGCTGCCGGTGGTATGTTCTCGCGTCTGGTTGAATTTGTCAATCCTGCAGCTGTTTGAAAACACATAGGCACTGGTATTAAGGGTGTTGAAACATGAACTCTTGGCGGTGAGCGGAGTCTTTTGTTTCCCAAAGAGGATATGAGTGGATCGATAACTTGTGATTTCTGACATAGGCAGTGCACTGTTGGGTGAGAGAGTGATCATAGAGAGTGCCCCCTCTCCTCCAGCCATAGGCAGTTCATTGTTGGGAGAGTGTCCCCTCTCCTCCAGCCATAGGCAGTGCACTGTTGGGAGAGTGTCCCCTCTCCTCCAGCCATAGGCAGTGCACTGTTGGGATAGTGCCCCCTCTCCTCCAGCCATAGGCAGTGCACTGTTGGGAGAGTGTCCCCTCTCCTCCAGCCATAGGCAGTTCACTGTTGGGATAGTGCCCCCTCTCCTCCAGCCATAGGCAGTGCACTGTTGGGAGAGTGTCCCCTCTCCTCCAGCCATAGGCAGTTCACTGTTGGGAGAGTGTCCCCTCTCCTCCAGCCATAGGCAGTGCACTGTTGGGAGAATATCTCCTCTCCTCCAGCCATAGGCAGTGCACTGTTAGGAGAGAATCTCCTCTCATCCAGCCCGCTCGGTCCCACAGGTGCTGTACAGAAGCGGGCAGAACTGATTCGGAGGGAGTTGGCAGGTAGCTGCCGGCTGGGCGAGTCGCCCGACTCGTCAGCTATCCTGTTGGAGCAACACGGACGGCTCGAGCAGGAGGCCAAGGTCAGTGGCAGCCTCTGCTGGCGCTCCAATCAGGCTGCTTATGGTGATACGTTTTATGATCTGCGTATGGCCAGCCGTTGTTTCGAGAGATGCTGGAGATGCTCAAATACCTGGAACCGAAATGTGGCGCCACTATCCGCTGTCATACCACTTGTAAGCCAAGCACCAACGTACAGGGGCGGCGGAAGGTAATTTATGGAGGGGCAAACTTGAAAGTCTGAGGCAGGTGGGGCGTTCCAGGACAAATGGACCAGGCACCACCTGGATTGTACATAGCATAGTCTCAGATTTCGTTCCAACTTCGTACACACGATTATCAGTTGCGCAGAATTCAGATTTGAGAATATTTATTTTCTCAAAATACGGGTTTTAAAGTTACAGCTTGCTGAAAATCGTGACAATCCGTGGTTTTGGCAAAATATGGTGGCGTACAATCATTATTTTCTGTGTAGTCCTTCGTTATAGATGCTCATTTAAAAGGTGATTGTACTTAAAATTCTATCATCCAACTATGAAAATTTAGTTTTTTTAATAATCGTTTCTAAGTTTTTTTATTTTTATTCAATTTGTGAAACAATTTTTTAAAAGTGTGGCCAGTGATTCGCCTTAAAATAACCTACAGAATAATGTTTTCCTATGCCTGTGCTTTCAAATGACATCAATTAAATTTTGCATTCTTGAATTTATCGATGTCTTATCACAAACATGAATCGTTTTCATCTCCAAATATTATCAGGCGGAAGCGATGTCCTTTCGTTATCTGAAATGAAAACTGAAATCGGTCAATTAAATTGCGAGATAATAAAGTTAGAATGAAATGAACAAAAATGCAGTCTTCCGGAAGAACGTTAAAAACTAGGTCAAACTTAACGTTTAAGACTCAAAACTATGCCTAAGCACAAGAAAACCGAGGTAGCTACCCCTAGGTAGCTGTCTTTAAGCAAACTGAAGCGTGCCTTTTTTACATTTAGAGCGTACAAGTCGGCTACCAATTTTCAGTAGGTTTTTTGCTCAAGTCAGAAATACCGCGTTTTCGCGGAATAAACATTGTCGGACCAGCTCGTAATTGAGTCGCTTAAGTTCATATCTTAAGAGGTAAAAAGTAGAAAAATACAGCATAGAAAAATTAATCCAAAATGTTTCAAAAACTATTTCGGATTTCAACTCGGAGCTTTAGTTTGCGTGTCTGGGCGCAGGAGGGCTATCACACTACACAATTTCATATCTCTGGCATCAAGTCTCAGGACAGACAGACAACAACAACGACAAAGCCGACAAAAGACCACGACGAGGCCCACCAAGCAGCCAGTATAGAGCCGCTTGAGAATCTTACCTTGCCCCGGTGGCGGGTACGAGCCAACTTCGCCCTGGTGGGGGAGGCTAAAAAAGACCCCCACGATCTCAAAAACTAAGAGAGCTAGAAAAAAGCGCAAAACGGCAATCGAAAGCTCTTCGAAAATGATGTCCAAAATACTTTGGTCATTTTTCTTGTCAGGTCAATATCAAGGTCACCAGAGGTCAAAATAGGTCAAAATCGCTAATATGAGGTGTACTAAGGAAACCTCATATATCTCAGAAACTATGATAGCTAGAAACATTTTTCCGTCAACATTCGAAAGCTCTTGAGATGCGCTTTCATTGCAGTGACATTCATTTTCGTGTCAGGTCAAAGCCTAGGGAGCTACAGGTCACCAAATATTGGACATATTCTTGGGAATGTCCATAGCCACCCATGCATAAGGGCGTTTACTTTTTAGCTAATAGCTTCCAGACCAAACAAGATACAGCCATAGTTTATGCACCATTGCAATCCTCTCGTCAATGCGAATTGAATGATATATGATATTGCTATGCCAGGTCAAATTTAGGAATTTGACCTGACCCAGGTTAACGGTCTGACCCAACTTGACCTGGTCAGTCATGATATATATCATTTTACTTCCAGTGACTATGCAAACACTTTGGTGACAAAATAAAAGCTCTATCTTAGTTTATTCAAAATTTATAGAGAAAAACACCAAAAAATGTTTATTTGACCTAAGGTGACCTTTTAAAGGTCACAAAACAAAAATCTTAGCATCAGCTTCAGAAATGGGCTAAGAGCAAGTCGCAACCGATGTTTGAAGTTGATTCCATCCATGCTTACTGAGAAAAGCTTATTTCGTGATTTTCCCCATGTATTGACAATGGAGAGGTCATGCTCTGCACATGACCTTGGGTCACCAATATCAAAAATCCCGGAACAAATGTTGTAGCTCCTGGTGGGCCCAATATGTGGTATGAGTTTCACTTGATCGATTAACCCTTCTTTTAGTTATGCGGTCCTAAGTATTTTTTGAGGTGAGGTCACTTCAGGCCTGGTGACCTGACCTGATATGAGCTTGAGCCAAAATTTTCAGGAAAGATGTAAAAATGATGAAGGAACAGCTAGACCAAGTTTGGCGGAGCTGCGCGCCGCCGTTTTTTGGTCACTTCGGAAAAACCCGAGGGAGGTCTAAAAAGACCCCCACCCGGGCGAAGGTTAACACGCATCCCGCTGGGGTCCCTTGCATGACGTGCCCCGCTGGGGGCGTTTTTCGCCCCCTCCGTATCTCGTTCCCCACGAAAGCAAAAGGAAAATTACGGCCGGCGTTCGAAAGCTCTTGACAAGACAAAGAGAATTTATACGAATAATTTTTATTTCAGGTCAATATTGAGGTCAGCATAAGTCAAAGAATGTTCCATAGGCTTACAGCAGAGCAGTGTACGTTTCCCTCCCTAGATCTGCCCTCAGGGGAGCTAGAGAAAATCTTCATGCATCATTGGATTCCTCTCATTGCGGCGAATCGAATGATGTATATGACCTTGCTAGGTCAAATAGTCAAAATGACCTGACCTCGACCTAGGTCAGGGCCACAGAGTGACCTGGTATAGTCATATTGCATATCAATCGACTCCCCGTGACAATATAAACACAATGCAAGCAAAATGAGAGCTTTATCTCAATTCAGTGAGAAGTTATTGGCAAAACAATCACTCTCTGCTCCCGTGACCTGATATGACCTTTGAGAGGTCAGATGCTCAAAACCTCAACTTTATGGTCAAGATCGTGGTAAGAATAGACAGTTTGAGAATTTTCAGCCTTATCTATGTAGTATTTCCTGAAAACGAGTCCATTCTATTTGTCACCATAGACTTATAATGAGGTGACCAAAAATTTACCCACCTTAGGTCACCAATATCGAAATTCCGAGATAGCAGATTTGTAGACCCTAATGATCTTATCATATTGCAGAAGTTTCAAACTCGTCGGTTTGCTAATGTTCCCTGGGCGCTGCTTCAAACTCGTAATTTAAGGTTTTGAGGTCGGGTCACTTGACCCTGAATAGCCCCTTGATCTGACATGACCCTACCTAAAAATTTGGTCAGATGTGTAAAATTGATCAGGGATAAGATACCGTAAGTTTCGTTGTTCTGCGTCTCTTAGTTTTTTAGCTATCTGGAAAAAAACAGGAGGGGGCGAATTTCGCCCCCCTCCAGTGGGGCGCGTGTTAATCCGCTTCGCTCCATTGATTTCGTTATGCGGCTCTGACAACAACAGACCACCACGAGACCCGCCGAGCGGTCAAAATAGAGGCTATTGAGAAGTCTCGATACGCTTCGCTCCATGGATTTTGTCATGCGGCTCTGACGTATGAAACCCCCCATTTTGAGTAGCTGGAGCCACCTATGTAAAAAAAAACACGAAAATGTGAATTAACTAGGTATCACCTGACATCGTATTCATAGAAACTCTAACTACCGTCAGTGGGGTTTCGGGCAGCTTTGTTGTACCAAGAACACACCGTACACGAACTGCCGTCAGTAGGGTTTCGGGCAGCTTTGTTGTACCAAGAACGCACCGTGCACGAACTGCCGTCAGTAGGGTTTCGGATAGCTTTGTTTTACCAAGAACACACCGTGCATGAACTGCCTTCGGTAGGGTTTCGGGCAGCTTTGTTGTACCAAGAACACACCGTGCATGAACTGCCTTCAGTAGGGTTTCGGGCAGCTTTGTTGTACCAAGAACGCACCGTGCACGAACTGCCGTCAGTAGGGTTTCGGATAGCTTTGTTGTACCAAGAACACACCGTGCATGAACTGCCTTCGGTAGGGTTTCGGGCAGCTTTGTTGTACCAAGAACACACCGTGCATGAACTGTCTTCAGTAAGGTTTCGGGCAGCTTTTTTTGTACCAAGAACACACCTTACGCGAACTGTCGTCAGCAGGGTTTCAGGCAGCTTTGTTGTACCAAGAATGTACCGTACACGAACTGCCGTCAGCAGGGTTTCGGGCAGCTTTGTTGTACCAAGAACACACCGTGCACGAACTGCCGTCAGTAGGGTTTCGGGCAGCTTTGTTGTACCAAGAACACACCGTGCACGATGATACTCGTTTTTTAATAAATCCCCGGAAATACCGAGCCATTGCTCTGCCCCTGGTAAAGATATGTCACAATTCTTAAGGAATCCGCCCAATTTAGTTTAAGGAAAGTAAAAAAGTGGCAAAAGCATATCGCGTACATTTTAGAGATATCTCAGAAAAAGATAAGCGGGTGGGCAGAGTCCACACCCCGCCCGCCTGACAGAAATAGGGGATCAGGCAAACGGTATCATTATCATATTTCCTATCCGAGCACGCAGGAGTGTGACTGTTGCACAAGGTGTTGAATCCGTGCACGGTTTTGCAGTGTCAGTTTATCAGGACCTGTATTCTTATTTCAGTGCAGTGTAAAATATGGGAGAGTTACTCTGTCAGTGCTCGTGAGATGTGCAGGCAATGAAACGATTTCGAACCTGCTGCTAAACCTGCTCAGTCACCAGCCCTTTACACTGCTTTTGTGGTAAATATTTTGCTCTATTTTCCTGCTTAAGACTATTTATCCCTCTAAAATAGCTGAGTAAAATTCCGCGTTGATGAAGTCAACGTGAGAGCTGTAAGTGCGGCCCTGTTGAGCTAAGCGTTAGTGTGACCTGGTGCCGACAGGCTGTGCAGGACGCGGCGCTGCGGCTGCTGGGCGCTGCTGAGGCGCTGGTACGCAGCGCTACCTACGCCCGCGACGAGCCGCGCACACGCGCCTACGCCGTGCTGGAGACCTGTACTCAGCTGACGGAGGAAACGGACCGGCGCCGCAGTCTGCTCAGCGGCGCACACCAGTTCTTTCAGCGCGCTCAACAGGTAGGACACTGCCCATTCTCGTCACCATGGCAACAGGAAGGACATTGCCCATTCTCGTCACCATGGCAACAGGTAGGACACTGACCAGTCTCAGCACCATGGCAGGAGGAAGGACACTGCCCATTCTCGTCACCATGGCAACAAGAAGGACACTGCCCATTCCCGTCACCATGGCAACAGGTAGGACACTGCCCAGTCTCAGCACCATGACAACAGGTAGGACACTGCCCATTCTCGTCACCATGGCAACAGGTAGGATACTGACCAGTCTCAGCACCATGGCAAGAGGAAGGACACTGCCCATTCTCGTCACCATGGCAACAAGAAGGACACTGCCCGGTCTCGTCACCATGGAAACAAGAAGGACACTGCCCGGTCTCGTCACCATGGCAACAGGAAGGACATTGCCCAGTCTCAGCACCATGACAACAGGAAGGACACTGCCCATTTTCAGCACCATGGCAACAGGAAGGACACTGCCCATTCTCGTCACCATGGCAACAGGTAGGACACTGCCCAATCTAAGCACCATGGCAACAGGAAGGACACTGCCCATTCTCGTCACCATGGCGACAGGTAAGACACTGCCCAGTCTCAGTATACATGGGAAAAACGGAAATTGGCCGAACAAAATTGCTCTATTTCTGTGGGTACCGCTCGGAATGCATTGGTATTCTCCAAATCATGGTATCCTAGGCCCTTTTATTGGTTCATGCTGCAAGTTTGGACCTGTGACCTATGAGAGGTTATCTGGGGATACTTAAGAAGGTTTTCATACTTGGGTCAATAACTTTGCAGGACATTATGATATGGGTTATATTTTGATACCATTGCGTTTTGATTGTTATGTTGAATCGACTGATATCATATTGACTATTGTCTAACATTGATTCACAAGTATTCACATTTCAACATCTGCTGTGTTGGTTGAAATGTGAATCTTGTCTATGCTAAGGTTAGACGGTGACCTTGATCAGAATTTAGGTCGGACCATTTTGTATGTTTTGACCTAGTATAGTTGTATTATACATAATTTGACTGTCCGTCACAAAGTGCATAAACGAAATGGTGCTTAAAAATGATTATAACTGAAATCTATCATACGCCAGAGTCCAGAAACACTTCTCCATGCCACCTTCTTGACCTGTCAGAACCTCAATATTGACCTGACCCAAAAAGGGACCAATGCAGTTTCCTCATAGATTTTTATGAGCCATCCACCTGCGATCGTTTTTTTCGCTATCCCGCATAGGAGCCATGTTCGAGGGGGGTGTTTGAAACGCCCCACCAGGACGAGGGTGGCTCGTAGGCCCATCGGCCACTGTGGTTATAACTCAACTCCCTCTGTAGCAAGCAGGGCCTATTGGAACTATCAGAAGAAACATGTATATGTAACTATAGGATTCTTTGAAACCAGTTTGACCTAGAATTGATTGTATACCCCGCTATCAATGGGAGGGCCCTTTTAGTCAGCCGGACACCTCGTAACAGATTCGAAGCGTCCTGGTGGCCCTCTGCATCCGATCTAGAGAGAGAAACGTGCACTGCTCTGTTGTAAGCCTATGGAACCTTCTTTGACCTCTGCTGACCTTAATATTGACCTGACATAAAAAGTTCTTCGTATAAAATCTCTTTGTCTTATCAAAAGCTTTTGAACACCGCGCGTAATTTTCCTTTAGCTTTCGTGGGCAACAAAATGCGGAGGGGGGCGAAAAACGCCCCCCAGCCCCCCAGCGGGACGCGTCTTGCCAGGGACCCCAGCGGGGCGCGTGTTAAGCAAGAATGTTCGGTCATTTAGAAACTGCCGCTGAGCACCTGGCCAGGGTGACGCGGGTTCTTTACCCTGCGACCAGGAGGTGAGGTTACAATGCCCCTCTCCGGCTGGGCAGCTACCGCAAAGAGGAAAAGATAAGTATAAGAAAACAGATAGATTGTTAGTGAGAGTTACCCCTCGCTCCGGTGGGGGGTTGAACACCCCTTCGGGTTTTTCTGGCGTCACGAAACAACGGCGGCGCGAAGCGCCGCTGTACCTGGCCCACCTTATCCTTCACCAATTTCGAAACTTTCTACAAAATTTTAAGGTTGGGTTATCTCAGGTCAGGTCACCAGTGCAGGTCAAGTGACCTTACTTCCAAAGTTGTTTAAGGTGGAATAAGTAATTCAAACGTATACCACATAATGCGCCCACCGAGTACGACAGCATAAATTGCGGGATTTTTAATATAGATGACCTAAGGTCAGGTCCGAAACATGACCTCTCCATTGGAAACGCATGGGAAAAACAGTAATTGGGAAATGATACTTCTGAGCCTATCCACTTCTAAGCCAGAACAGGCCAGTGTCTATTGCACTTCTAAGCCTATCATGTTCTAGTTCTAACCTATCATTGCCTATTTTAACCAAGTTTTAAGCACCAATTAGTGAAATTTTGCAGGGGGGATGTCTATGGCCGAAATGTTTGTTATAAGAGCATAGGCGGATCCAGGGGGGCAAGGGGGCACGTGCCCCCCCGATCGACCCTCGGCGCCCCCTGAAAGGTCGATGGCGCCCCCTGAAATGTCGCTTCCCACCCCCCCCAGGATGCGAAAGTCGGCGCCCACCGATAGGATTTGGCGCCCACCTGATAGCTTTTGCCGGTCATAAGTGGCGCCCCCTGGTCCGGATGGCGCCCCCCGGTCCGGATGGCGCCCCCCCGGGAAGGTGCCCCCCCTCCGATCGGCAATCCTGGATCCGCCTATGTATAAGAGGCGGGGCTGCTTTCAGTTTTGAGGTAGAGTGTATGCCTGCCATCATTGACGTTTTAAAGATAAACTGCTCTAGCCTAACATCCTTCAAAAAGGTGAAGAGCTTGTCAAGCAGCTCGAGGTGACCATTGCCCAGAAGGTTTTGGGACATTTCATCAGTACGTGATAGGGGTTTTTCATGGCGTCACATGTACCATAGGTACCCGCACGCTCATAGGCATTTCATTTGGAGTGTCCATTCCTAAGTCTGGCGAGGATAACCTCGCCCCGACGACTGTGTTGGTTTGAACTGGTCCAGTAGCCGATGTTAGGCTTGTGTATAACAAATGGTCGCTGTGGTAGGTTATCCAGTTATTTTGGATTTGCTTCCGGATATGGTTCTGGAGGAGAACTTTGCTATCACCTCTAGGCCGCTTGAGAGGTGCTATCTCTGAGTTCTAGGGACTTTTGTATCCTTTTTGTCAGGATTATATGACTTTATTAAGTCACCACTCGTTCCCTGAACAAGGAATATATATATATATATATATATATATATATATATATATATATATATATTACTATAATGTTAAATAAGGTAATTCAGTTGTCATAAAACAATAATTCTACGACTAAAAACTTTTTCCAGCAAATTAAATGTACGAGTTACTTGAATGTAAGTCTTTACAACGGTAAAAATGAATCAAACTTTTATTTCCATGCAAGAATTATCCAAAAGATTAAGTTCACGAGCGATCACGGCTCATTTTTCTGACTCGAAAAAGGCCAGGTTTCAGCTTCAATTGGTCACAGCATTTGAATAGGCAGTTCCTCTCTAGAAGTAATAGTTACTCTCTATGGTTTCACCAAATTGCAGAATAATCCTTGTGCTTTTACTTTATTATGATGCCCGGATTTGAGGAGATAGGTTAATGAACAACGTTTCTTGGCATAATTATGTTCCTCAGTTCAACACCCCTAAATCCATCTATCTTTGAAAGAAGTTTCTCCCGAAGAGGAAGAAATACTTACGACCTTCTTCGCTTTCTGAGCACGATTGGCTCTGAAACAATTTGGTAGGCACACTCATGACTTGTCATGGGGATATCTTAGGGGCGCACTGGCTTAAAGCGACCTTCGTTAGATTAACTGGCGCAAAAACCGCGCTGAACGCTTGTTTTTTTGCTTGCCGACATTTTTTGGGGCCCTTTTGGCGGAATTTCAGGTGCCCTCTTTGGCTGCCGCTCCCCCCCTGAGCGAAATCCTGGCTAGGCGTTTGAGGACAGCGATCATAGAATTACGATCTGGCAGTCGCTGTCGATCGGACTCGGGTCACTTCAACCTGTTGCATATCGAGTGACCTGGTTGCTTTCCTGTATGCTGGATAGTGTGTTATGTGTTGAGCTTTGGATAGAATCGGATACACGAAAACCATGCATAATTGTACTGTTTACACTAGTTCGGTGAGGTAATCAAACCAGGGATTCCAAATTTCCATATACCCACCCCTCCCTGGAGAGCGATGATCTACTTGGAGAGTTAGTTCATACTAGGTTTGTCGAGCTATTAATTTACCAAACCTCCAGGAGGAAAGGCTGGTATGGATTCCTCCCCCCCGAACAAAAATCGGGTCTGCGTCCACCCTTGGTGTCTGCGGCACCTGCCATTAGCTTCTATGTTCAGATTATTGTAGCCTGTTGTCATGCTTCAATGACGATTGAGATAGCTGCTTCAAATATTTGAATTGTCAGTATTTTGGCGATTTCGGAAAGATTAAACATGATACGTGTTTGCCCGATGTTTTGGAACCTGCTAGAGCCAAAGTTTTTTTGGAATACAAATGCTGGTTAAAAAAGAACACCAAACAGGGATTTTTGCGGTATACATATTTGGAATCTACGCATAAAACTGTATCAGATACAAGAAGAAAACCATCTAGGTGATCTCCTCGACTTTTTATGCATTAGCTGAAGCAGCGTGCTTGGGTCCCTCAGTTCTCCCTCAGGAAAAATTACACGACAGCTCATTATTATTTACCCCCTCCTTGTTAGAAATCATCAGAAAGAGCCAGACCCTTCCACCCTTCGTCACAAAAAGTCACAAAATGCCAGACTCATAAGCCACTCTCGGTGGCTGACGGCATATGTCAACAGCCCCCTATACGTAATTTGTTTGTAAATAATGCTCAAAACTAGCTGTTTTACCTATATCCTCGACACACCCATAAACATTGTCAAACGTAGCCAAGTAACATTTTCTGTTGTGGAAAAAATGTGTGGAAAAACGCCCAGCCCAGCTAAAAGATGAACTAGGGGTACTTCAGGACCCCTCTCTTCCGCGCGTGCTGAGCTCAACCCTGTGACCGCATGTCTCAGTGCTTGACCTTCACGGTGGCCTGCGTCTCAGACGTTGGAGCGTCTGTCGGCGCTGGAGTTGAAGCTGGGCTCGGCGCCACTTCCAGACAAGCCGCGCGTGCACGCCGAGACCTCTGCTGCCCTGGAGGAGGTGGCTGCTGCCGCCATCAATGCCGGCAACGCCCTGCTCGACCAGGCTGGACGCGGTACTGACGGCACCGAGGTACCACTGAGCCACCTCAAGCTTACTCCCATTGCTTTCCTGGGAAGTTGGCGCGATGAATTGTGGGCTCCCTGATCGGGATGGTCAGCGTGGCTGGGGTTCCCTGCTTACATGTTGCATGTAAGGAGCATGATACTCATTTAGTTGTGATTCTGTATAACCCTGTTATAAAACCGGAGAATGCATGCCATTGGTTGACAAGAAAGGCCTTATTTTATAGGAACGACTCCTGTGCTGTAGAGTAATCATATTTTATGTCATTGGAACTTGAAAGTGCCGCTGCTAAAAGACTACTCTGTATATATGAAACTTGCGTGGCGTTTTTATTGGTGACAAATGCATTTACCTCCTCAGGCAATTTCACTGGTTTTGTGGTCGCACGTCGTGTCAGACAGGTTCTGACTCCGCTTGGCATTTGTCGCTGGTTCTACCTCCACTCTGTTTGGTGTTTGTCGCTGGTTCTGCCTCCCGCTCTGCTCGGCGTTTGTCGCTGGTTCTGCCTCCACCACCCTGGGAATTTATCGCTGGTTCTGCCTCCGCCACGCTGGGTGTTTGTCGCTGGTTCTGCCTGTGCCACCCTGGGAATTTATCGCTGGTTCTGTCTCCGCCACCCTGGGCATTTGTTGCTGGTTCTGCCTCCGCTCTGCTCGGCGTTTGTCGCTGGTTCTACCTCCGCCACGCTGGGTGTTTTTCGCTGGTTCTGCCTCCGCGGGAGCTCCGCCACCCTGGGCGTTTGTCGCTTGTTCTGCCTCCGCTCTGATCGGCGTTTGTCGCTTGTTCTGCCTCCGCCACGCTGGGCGTTAATGCCGGTTCTACCTCCGCCACGCTGGGCGTTCCTTTTTGTTATTCCTTCTGCCTCCTGGCGGAGAAGTAGCCAGATGACTCTGAAGCCACCTATAGTCGACCGTCAGGGCTGTGATGACGTCTTCACGCCGTGCCTCCTCTATGTTCATGCTTATGCTGCCCGTCAGGCGATGTCGCAGCGCCATCAGGGCGGGGCACCGCAGCAGCACGTGGGCTGGGGTGTCGTTTTCCTCCCGGCAGGCCGTGCACCGAGCCGCCGGGCAGCGGGGGTCGTCACACTGGAGGCAATGCCGGGAGGGGTTCCGTCCGATGCGATGGAGGTATAGGGCGGAGCTGGACCAATGGCCGGCGCGGAGTAGATGAATGTCAACGGCCTCCGCAGGGTGTATCTCAATGGTTCTGCCTCCGCAGGGTGTATCTCAATGGTTCGGCCTCCGCAGTGTGTTTGACTGGTTCTGCCTCTGCAGGATGTGTCTGACTGGTTCTGCCTCCGCAGGGTGTGTGACTGGTTCTGCCTCCGCAGGGTGTGTCCTGACTGGTTCTGCCTCCGCAGGATGTGTGACTGGTTCTGCCTCCGCAGGGTGTGTGACTGGTTCTGCCTCCGCAGGGTGTGTCTGACTGGTTCTGCCTCCGCAGGGTGTGTGACTGGTTCTGCCTCCGCAAGATGTGTCTGACTGGTTCTGCCTCCGCAGGGTGTGTGACTGGTTCTGCCTCCGCAGGGTTTGTCTGACTGGTTCTGCCTCTGCAGGGTGTGTCTGACTGGTTCTGCCTCTGCAGGATGTGTCTGACTGGTTCTGCCTCCGCAGGATGTGTGACTGGTTCTGCCTCCGCAGGGTGTGTGACTGGTTCTGCCTCCGCAGGGTGTGTCTGACTGGTTCTGCCTCCGCAGGGTGTGTGACTGGTTCTGCCTCCGCAAGATGTGTCTGACTGGTTCTGCCTCCGCAGGGTGTGTGACTGGTTCTGCCTCCGCAGGGTGTGTCTAACTGGTTCTGCCTCTGCAGGATGTGTCTGACTGGTTCTGCCTCCGCAGGGTGTGTCTGACTGGTTCTGCCTCCGCAGGGTGTGTGACTGGTTCTGCCTCCGCAAGGTGTGTCTAACTGGTTCTGCCTCTGCAGGATGTGTCTGACTGGTTCTGCCTCTGCAGGATGTGTCTGACTGGTTCTGCCTCCGCAGGATGTGTGACTGGTTCTGCCTCCGCAGGGTTTGTCTGACTGGTTCTGCCTCCGCAGGGTGTGTGACTGGTTCTGCCTCCGCAAGATGTGTCTGACTGGTTCTGCCTCCGCAGGGTGTGTGACTGGTTCTGCCTCCGCAGGGTGTGTCTAACTGGTTCTGCCTCTGCAGGATGTGTCTGACTGGTTCTGCCTCCGCAGGATGTGTCTGACTGGTTCTGCCTCCGCAGGGTGTGTGACTGGTTCTGCCTCCGCAGGGTTTGTCTGACTGGTTCTGCCTCCGCAGGGTGTGTGACTGGTTCTGCCTCCGCAAGATGTGTCTGACTGGTTCTGCCTCCGCAGGGTGTGTGACTGGTTCTGCCTCCGCAAGATGTGTCTGACTGGTTCTGCCTCCGCAGGATGTGTCTGACTGGTTCTGCCTCTGCAGGATGTGTCTGACTGGTTCTGCCTCCGCAGGGTGTGTGACTGGTTCTGCCTCCGCAGGGTGTGTTTGACTGGTTCTGCCTCCACAGGGTGTGTCTGACTGGTTCTGCCTCCGCAGGATGTGTCTGACTGGTTCTGCCTCCGCAGGGTGTGTGACTGGTTCTGCCTCCGCAGGATGTGTCTGACTGGTTCTGCCTCCGCAGGGTGTGTGACTGGTTCTGCCTCCGCAGGGTTTGTCTGACTGGTTCTGCCTCCGCAGGGTGTGTGACTGGTTCTGCCTCCGCAAGATGTGTCTGACTGGTTCTGCCTCCGCAGGATGTGTCTGACTGGTTCTGCCTCTGCAGGATGTGTCTGACTGGTTCTGCCTCCGCAGGGTGTGTGACTGGTTCTGCCTCCGCAGGGTGTGTTTGACTGGTTCTGCCTCCACAGGGTGTGTCTGACTGGTTCTGCCTCCGCAGGATGTGTCTGACTGGTTCTGCCTCCGCAGGGTGTGTGACTGGTTTTGCCTCCGCAGGATGTGTCTGACTGGTTCTGCCTCCGCAGGTGTGTGTGACTGGTTCTGCCTCCGCAGGGTTTGTCTGACTGGTTCTGCCTCCGCAGGGTGTGTCTGACTGGTTCTGCCTCCGCAGGATGTGTCTGACTGGTTCTGCCTCCGCAGGGTGTGTGACTGGTTCTGCCTCCGCAGGGTTTGTCTGACTGGTTCTGCCTCCGCAGGGTGTGTCTGACTGGTTCTGCCTCCGCAGGATGTGTCTGACTGGTTCTGCCTCTGCAGGATGTGTCTGACTGGTTCTGCCTCCGCAGGGTGTCTGACTGGTTCTGCCTCCGCAGGGTGTGTCTGACTGCATGGTGGAGCTGCAGCGGCGTGTGGAGGAACTGAATGCTCTCTGCACCGCCCACAAGGAGGAGACGCTGAGGCAAGCTCAGCTGAACACCGATTTCCTGGAGAAGTATAACACGGTGCGTGACCTTTACAGTCAATTTCTATCCAATGTTTGCTAAGCCTTGCATTGAAGGGAGTGGACCACTTTGTGAAAATCCTAAAAAGAACATTTTAAGAACAAGAGAAGTCTGAAAAACAGGAAACATAATTTTTCCCCACTTCCATGCGCTAAAAACAGAGATATGTCCTCTTTTCTAACAATATGTGACGTCATCAAAATAACACTGTTGATAATCAGTGAAATCCCAAACGTTGATCATAGACTCGCCATAAGCTCCATTCAGAGCATTTTCCGGACGGCGAAAATAGCATGCAGTACAAGAAGCAGCATTGGTACAAGAACTGCACGTCAGGTGTCACTACGGTAGCCGAAATTATTCAGTGGTAGAAAGATTATGCATATGTCTGATGTAAGGAAACAATTTCAGAGTTGGATTTTGACAAAAACATTTAAAGGGAGATAGGCGAAAAACATTTTATTGGCTATATCACAAGGTTACAAAAAGTTGTTTCAGAAGTCCTATTCTCATTTTTGCGAATTCGGCCTGCAAATGCCTTAAAATTGCTCTCAAAGTCAACATTTCTAGACGACTTTATCGGTACACCTCATATCGATGTTTATGACGTCCACATGGCTAAGGCTATCAATTCCTCTAAGAATTAGGTCATATCTATCCTAAACAGTGATGTAGAACTTTGGGCTACTCCAGAAAAAAAATACTTTAGAAAAACAACATTCCAAAACTCTTTTGAAACAGAAATATAGGGCTTAAAAGAAATCACAATTAACCAATCAGAAGCCTAGGAATTCTCAAACCGGGGTCACGTGACCTATCTGACGCAAAAGTTTTGTCATCCTGGGGCGGAAGCAGAAAATGGCTCAAGACCCGAGGTACGAAACCGCTGAAGACTTGAGTAATTATGTTTTTTTCGTTTTTAGGGCAAACTTATTCATTTTGGAGTTTTTGAAAGCTTTTTAAAATTAATTCAAATACAAATACAGGAGGGCAAACATTTGTATATTAAAAAACATAATTTTTCAACTTTAAATAGTTTTCGAAAAGTAAGTGATGGGTATGGGCATGGGCAAGTGATGGGCATTTTATCGAAACTGTTAACCTATTTCGATAATAAGTGAGTGGCCTCCCAAAATTTTGCCGAAGATACAAAAATAATTGATAGTTTCGTTATCAGGATTTTTCACATAGCAAGAAACCACAATAATAATTTTTTCGCGTATCTCCCTTTAACTATTGTTTGCACAAGTATGGGGGAGGAGGGATATGATGTGTATTGCAGTTATTGACCTAATTTTGGCCCAATAACGCCCTGAACTGTATAACTTTTTGCCTTACATGCCGGTGGCCAATCAGTTGCATGCTGGTTCACCCGCTATCATGGTATTTTCAGCGTGTGGGCGAGACGTAGGGCTTACGACCAATCAGATTACTGTAATCATATTGGAGGTATTCCTTCAGGGTTTGAAATAAGCCAACAGGCCCCTTTACTTTGAACATTAAAGCCGGCGGAAATTTTATACCGAGAGCTTTGGGTGAAATTAAATATGCCGATAGTAGTTTCTCAACACGCTCTACAAAACTGCTATCTCAGTTCAAAAGCCATTATAAAAGTGGGACACTCCCTTTAAGTATTTGTATGCGGCTATGATCGGGGTATTCACCACGATTCTGGGCCCTGGGCACATTACTTCACACCTTAACGCATAGCCAGGCCTCCGTCATATCGGTTCGTTGTGTATTCCAGAGGTGCAGAAGGTATGCTGGCTGTCACAAACTCAATGCGACTTATGCCTCCTCTGTCACACAAAGCTGGAAATCGTAATTGTATACTTGAATACTATTTCCAATATGCTGAGTGTCATCTACCTGTCTCTTACTTTTTGCAACAGACAAGGTTCAAGCACCAAGCCATTACCGCATGAAAATAGTAAACTGTGTTTTCATTTTTAGATCATGTTTATGTTTTTGGAAAGGAAAATTTCCAATTGTGGATCATTGTTTCCAGTGTTGGAATCATAACTATTATTGGCAACTCTGACTGCAGTTTCCACCAATGACATGCATTTCCCTTTTTGAAGAAGTTTCCATTTTGGGAGGAGTGTTTCCAATTATGGTACATTTTCCCCATGATTAAATGTGTCAATTATCATGAAAATAATTATTATTGGGAACTAATCTATGAATGGGAGCGCACACCTACACACAATTGGGAACCCTGATGATCACAGCTCCCCCCCCACTGAACTTCTATCTCACATATCAACAAAAGGGACAAAAATGTCAATGTCAACATAGGATTTGGATCTACCTAAAATGTGTTGGTAAATTGGACGTTTTGTGGTCGCACGTCGTGTCAGACAGGTTCTGACTCCGCTTGGCATTTGTCGCTGGTTTTACCTCCGCTCTGTTTGGTGTTTGTCGCTGGTTCTGCCTCCGCTCTGCTCGGCCTTTGTCGCTGGTTCTGCCTCCGCCACCCTGGGAATTTATCGCTGGTTCTGCCTCCGCCACGCTGGGTGTTTGTCGCTGGTTCTGCCTGTGCCACCCTGGGAATTTATCGCTGGTTCTGTTTCCACCACCCTGGGCATTTGTCGCTGGTTCTGCCTCCGCTCTGCTCGGCGTTTGTCGCTGGTTCTACCTCCGCCACGCTGGGTGTTTTTCGCTGGTTCTGCCTCCGCGGAGCTCCGCCACCCTGGGCGTTTGTCGCTTGTTCTGCCTCCGCTCTGCTCGGCGTTTGTCGCTTGTTCTGCCTCCGCCACGCTGGGCGTTTAACGCCGGTTCTACCTCCGCCACGCTGGGCGTTCCTTTTTGTTAGCTCATTGGTCCCAGAGATGAGGTCATCATACTAGCTCAATGGGCCACAGATAGGCTCATAGGGCCTTAAACCAGTTCAAGAAGCCCCAGAACAGTTTAAGGCGCCAGATCACCTCAGGCGGCCTCAAGCCAACTTAAGGGGCTCTCACAAGCTCAGCGCCCAGACCAGCTCAGGGTACACTCAGAACCTAGACCCGCTCTTGGGCCCCAGATCAGCTCTTGGGGCCCCAGATCAGTTCAGGGGCTTCAAGTCAGGTCAGGGGCAGGATCAAGTCAGGGCCACTAAATCAGCTCAGGAATCCCTTACCAGCTCGGGGCCCAAGCAGTTCAAAAGCCCCAGAGCTGCTCAGGGAACACCAGATCGGCCCATAGGACACCAGATCAGCCTCGGGGACAAATAATCAGATCAGTGGTCCCCGACCAGCTCGGGGGCTCAGATCAGCTCGGGAATACCAGATCAAGTCAGGAGGCACTTAATCAGCTCCAGGAGCCCCATACCATCTCAGGGGCCCTCACCAGCCCCTGTGGGCCCAGTTCAGCTCAGGGCCTGGGAGCTGCTCAGGAAATCACGTTATCAGCCCAGGAGGCCCGAGTCAGCTTAAAGGGCACCATATTAGCCATGGGGCACCAGACTAGCTCAGAGGGAATAAGATGGGCTCAGGAGACACACTGATGACTCAGCAGGCACCAGATCGACTAAGGGGCATTAGTGCACAGGTGGCACCAGATCTATCCGCTCGGGGTCCAGATCAGCTCCCAGCCCCCAGACTATGGCAGGAGCCTAAATCAGCTCAGGGGGCAACGTAACAGCTCAGGGGACACAAGGTGGGCTCAGGGCCCACCAAACCAGCTCAGGGGGGGACCAGACCAACTCAGGGAGTATTATATAGGCTCAGAAGGCACACTTATTTTCTCAGGGGGCACAAGATTGATTACGAGGGCACCAGATCAGCTCAGAGGGCACATGATCAGCTCCAGGGGGCACCAGATGAGCTCCGCCCGTACGATTATTGGCGACGAGGCTTTATCTGGAAACGGATTATGTGCCCATACTCTTCCCGGGTGCTTGGAAAGGTGACAGAATTCCCTAGCTGACTAAAAGAGGCACTTAATTGTCAAACAATAGTTGAAATCGCTAAATGTACTCTAGTTCCATCTAGGTTCAACGGCCTAGGGCACTAAATTTCGAGCGGCATGGCCCAAACGGGGTACACCACCTGGCAATCAAAAGGGCACCCGGCACCGATGGGGGCACATGCCCCCTGTGTCCCCTGGCTGCGCCCCTGGACAGTAGATAAGCTACGGGAGGCATTAAATAAGTTCAGGGGGCCCGGATCAGCTCAAGGGGCACTAAAACAGCTAATAGGGCATCAGGAAAGCTCGGAGGCATCAGACTAACTTAGGGATCATTATATAGGTTCAGAAGGCACGATTATTTATTCAGGGGAGGTGGGGGGCACCAGATTGACTACGAGGGCATCAGATTAGCTCAGAAGGCACATGATCGCCTTCAGGGGGCACCAGATGAGCCCTACCCGTACGATTATTGGCGACGATGAGGCATTATCTGGAAACGGACTACGTGCCTATACTCTTCCCGGGTGCTTGGAAAGGCGACAGAATGCTTTCGCTGACCAAAAAGGCACTTAATTATCAAACAATAGTTGAAATCGCTAAATGCAGTCTAGTTTCATCTAGGTTCAACGGCGTAGGGCACTAAATTTCGAGCGGCACGGCCCAAAGGGGGTACACCACCTGGAAATCAAAAGGGCACCCGGCACCGATGGGGTACATGCCCCCTGTGCACCCTGGCTGCGGCCCTGGACAGTAGATAAGCTACGGGAGGCATTAAATAAGTTCAGGGGGCCCGGATCAGCTCAAGAGGCACTAAAACAGCTAATAGGGCACCAGGCAAGCTCGGAGGCATCAGACTAACTCAGAGAGCATTATTTAGGTTCAGAAGGCACAATTATTTTCTCAGGGGGGCACCAGATTGACTACGAGGGCATCAGATCAGCTCAGAGGGCACATGATCAGCTCCAGGGGTCAAGACCAGCGCTCAGGGGGCACCAGATGAGCTCAAGAGGCACCAGATTAGCTCTGCCCGTACGATTATTGGCGACGATGAGGCATTATCTGGAAACAGATTACGTGCCTATACTCTTCCCGGGTGCTTGGAAAGGCGACAGAATGCCCTAGCTGACCAAAAAGGCACTTTATTGTCAAACAATAGTTTAAATCGCTAAATACAGTCTAGTGCCATCTAGACTCAACGGCGTAAGGGCACTAAATTTCGAGCGGCACGGCCCAAAGAGGGTACACCACCTGGCAATCAAAAGGGCACCCCGGCACCGATGGGGGGCACGTGCCCCCTGTGCCCCCCTGGCTGCGCCCCTGAATGCATGTCATTGGGGGAAACTGCAGTCAGAGTTGCCAATAATAGTTATAATCCCAATACTGGAAACAATGATCCATAATTGGAAATTTTCCTTCCAAAAACATAAAATGATCTAAAAATGAAAACACAGTTTACTACTTTCATGCGGTAATGGCTTGGTGCTTGAACCTTGTCTGTTGCAAAAAGTAAGAGACAGGTAGATGACATTCAGCATATTGGAAATAGTATTCAAGTATACAATTATGATTTCCAGCTTTGTGTGACAGAGAAGGCATAAGTCGCATTGAGTTTGTGACAGCCAGCATACTTTCTGCACCTCTGCGAAACAGCTTCAGCATTGTCAATGCCATGCACAAATGAAAATACCGTGTCCTAAGGTGTCCACGGCATGAAAGATTTGTCCATTATCATTTTACCGTAAAGTTCCAATATCAGGTGCCTGCTCGGTTTTCGCCCACGCAGAGGTTTTACCATAAAGCGTCGGCACAGGCAAAAAAGTGAGAAGGCCAGCCAGTACTTCAACCTGATGGTGACAGAAAAATTCCACGATAGGACCGAAAACTGTTCAAAGTTGGGCGCCTCGGTGCCTTCCGCAGCGGCTGGTTATACAAATGTCACGATTTCTTCCATTTTGACTGAGATTTGGAAAGTTTTGGCCAAAAAGTGGTGGGGGGCAGTCCCTCCTGGCCCCACTTTTGTGACTTTTATAGGTTTTACTGGTAGTGTAACTGCTTTTTGCAAAGAAGACAGAAACACATTTACCTAGATAGCACACTATCCGAAAGTTCCGTACGGGTGCCCTGACTTGGTTTTAATAGCGGTAAACATTGAGGTATTTTGATTTTAAAATGCTATCTGTGATTTCGAACAAGCCTGACGCTTCGGCTTACAATCTGGGCTTTTTGCTTAACTTCATAAAAATATGTTTGAGGGGATCATTATGGCTCTATTTATACCCTTGGCCATTGCTTTTTACTCTTTTTTGTTTAGATATGTCTGCAGTGAGAGATGTTTAAGGGCCAACCTTCATGCGTGTACGCCTACACCTGCGCTAAAGCCCGGGAGAGTTCCGGTGTTGAATATGTCTGCTTTTCTTAAGTCGACATTAATAATCATTTAACCGCTTCGTCTATGTACCCCTTATTGTTCTCTTCATTGACAATACAGAAATCATGCTTGGCTGCCAGCTGTAGTTCCATCTCTGCGTTCTGTAGTCCTCCAGATGGCTTTTCCTTTTCCTCCTTGTCTGGGTTGTAATATTTTCGATTCCAACTCTGCTCCTGTGAGCTGCCAAAGACGAAGAAGATGATGGTGCCGAACACCATGAGCGCGGCTGGGATGAGGAAGGCACCACCGCCACCGGTCTAGGGTCTCGTGGCCCTCAGTCAGCACTCCCACCACAGCCGGCGCCACGAAGCCGGGGATGCTGCCGAAGGTGTTGGAGATGCCGTACAGCGTGCCGGCGTAGTTGGGCGCCATGTCCATGGCTACGCTCTGCCAGCCAGAGTAGCCGCAGCCGAAGAGGCCGATTCCGACGAACAGTAGCACCTCTATCGGCACCTGATTCTTATCCAGGAACGCTATAGCCACCAGACAGACGGCCGTCATTGTCTGGGACAGGAACTGCGCCATCCGGCGAATGTTTGTAACGGACATGATGTTCCTCTTCCGAAGCCAGTCGCTGAAGGCACCATACACCAACGAGACAATGAAAGCGCCTAGGAAAGGCAGAGAAGTGAATACAGCACTGGATGAGATGTCCTTGTCAAGAATATTTGTGAAGTACTGGGGAAGATCATTCAGCAGCGTATAGTACCCCCAGTGATTACACGTGTTAGCGGCGACGAGTGACCAAACCGCTGGAGACAGCAGAACCTCGCGCCAAGGAAGTGGCGGGGACTTCTTGGCTTTGCCCGTCCCAATAGAGCTGGCGATGTAATCCTTCTCTTGATCCGTAATGAAGATGTGCTCTTCGGGGCTGTTGTACACCAGTATCACCCAGAAAAGAAACCACACAATGGCGAAGGAGCCTTGAATGTAAAAGACGGCCTCCCAGCCGAGAGTGTTGATGATGGCTGAAGCTAAGGGCATGGTAACCGCTGTACCGATGTTGGAGGCACTAATGGTAAGGGAAATCACCACAGCGCGCTCATTGGGCGGTGCCCAGCTTCGCAGCAGGGCATAACCAGACGGAAACCCCACTCCGAGCACAACGCCCATGATGATTCGGATGGCGACCAAAACACTGTTCGACCACCAGGCAGCTGAGGGGATGATTATTGTCAGGATGCCTGCCGAGAGAAGAGAAACGCCGTAGATGTACTTCACATTAGAGACCTCGGCGGCCCGGCCTCCTATGATCTGGGTGCAGACGTAGCCGTAGTAGAAGCTTCCGAGAACCAGACCGACAGCGTTCTCGTCCCAGACGAACGGGCCGTCCTTCTGGCTGGCGGAGTCGCTCGAGTTAACGGCAGTGTGGTTTACCATGGCCACTATGGCCAAGTTGATGTTGTTGCGCAGGATGTAGTTGATCATGAAGCCGAAGAAAGCCATCGTGACCACGATGTAACGTACGGGCACCACGCGAAGAAACACGTTCGTCATGATGGTGGAAGGCTGGTGGGGCTGCCCCGGTCACTGCTGTATTGGGGCGGCGGTCCTAACCAGCGCAAGATGATGAATGCTCCCAGACCTGATTTGGAGTCAATATATCCTTTTGAGCACAGCTAAATGTTATAGGTAAGACATCCCAACTAGAGAGAACCGGTGCAGATAATATCAAAAATATTAATTTTCTCTAAACTCTGCAACTTGTGGTAATGCTATGGTGCCACTTTAGGTATTAACTTGCCCATCGCTCAACTGGGATTGGTGTGATCTGAATCAAGTGCTCCCAATTTCTTGTGAGATAAGAATATCAGGGATCAGGTCTGAGTGTGGCCCGCACTTCAGCGTGAGTGTCAACTGGTGGTGGCAAGAGTCCTGTTTTCAGTTTTGTGCGAATCCCCACAATGTAATGGTTCCATAAATGTGTATTTGCAATCCTTAGTGGTAATTATATAGTTATGTCTGTTGCTGTGTGTATGCATATCATGTGGTTCTGACTCAACAGTGGACATGCCCATCAAATTTACAATGTGATTTTTTACCAGCGCATATGACAGATTGTAGCATGGGGTTGATCAACTTGGACGAGCTCTCTGTAAGCAGGATTCTTGGGTGGGGTATACTACTAATGCAACACTTTATTTGTGGTCAGGGTCGGACGCAGACCCTAATTTGGGGGCAAACGCATGTCTACCTCTCCTCCTGCAGGGGGGGCGTGCAATTTGGGTGCTCTACAGACATAGTATAAGCTACCTCTCCATGTACATGACCGCTCTCATGGGGAGGGGGAGGGTGGGAGCAAATATTTTTGATCTGCAGACCTAGTGACCACCTTTTTTCAAAAATTTATCCGGAATTTTGGGGGGCAAAAGATAGTTTGGCCCCCTCCAGCGCTTTGGGGGCATGGCCGGAATGCCCCCATGCGTCCCGCCAATGTTTGTGGTAGAGCCTTGGGCTCCGGCACGCTGCTCTTTAAACCTCGCAATGACAGTGCATTATTGAAGGGTTGGGAATGATTATCCTGTGACGCTCCGGGGATGAATATTTACCCGGAATATGTCGACAGGCAACTGACTGGTAAGAGGATGACAGAAGCCGTCCCTCTGCTTCATAGACGTTAACAATTGGCTTTCAAATTAGCCAAATTAGTCTATCGAAAATTACTCCTTGGGATGCATCAAGAACGTTTTTTATCGAAAGATAATCTATGAAATTTCTTTTTGTTTGAATGTCAATTTCAACTGCCCAAAGGTCAGGCTAGGTCACAAAGGAAAGGGTTAAACCAATTAAAGGTCACAATTATAAACATTTTAAACTTTTTTGAAAATAATATATGTTTCAGGACCCTTCAATAGTGTACAAAAAATTATTTATCAGGCTATTCGTTTTTTAGTTATGATACATCGAAGATAAGTCTGCAAGGTGACTTTCTAAAATGTCTCTGGCTATAACCAGTGGCGGATCCAAGGGGGGGCAAAAAGGCATTTGCCCC
>JAOTON010001652.1:0-85000 GCA_034440635.1 Lepas anatifera
TCGTGGAATTCGCACTAGCGCCGGGGATCTCCAGGCTTTTATAAGATCCAGGGGACTGGCAGCTATATGCCTGCAAGAAACTAAACTCTCAGCTGAGATCCCTTTCTCCCTTACAGGTTTTTCAATATTTCGAAAGGATTTAGAACGTAACCCAGTCGCCCACGGTGGTGTTCTTCTCGCAATCAATAATTATATACCAGCAAAGCAAATATCACTCCAAACACGGCTGCAAGCCGTGGCAGCACGTATATATATCGCTCGAAGGCAGATTTCGCTCTGCTCTATATACCTACCCCCTGGGGTAGACATGCCCACTCGTGAACTAAATTTGCTTATATCTGAGCTACCACCGCCCATCCTTCTCTTGGGAGACTTTAATGCTCACCACACCGCTTGGGGGTGTGAAGATATTAACTCTCGGGGTCGGCACCTCGATCATTTTATCCAGGGTGTGAGCCTTTGTATCTTAAACACCGGAGCACCAACACATCTTACTATTCCATCCGGTCGGGAATCGGCATTGGATCTTAGCCTTTGCAGCCCAGAGCTATCTGCTCTGTTTAGCTGGGCTGTGTGCAGTGACCCCATGGGAAGTGACCATTTCCCTGTTTTAGTGACTTGTGACAACACATCTGTTTTAGGCACGAGACCGCAACGTTGGAAGATGAAAAATGCTGATATGTCCTTATTTAGCTCCCTCGTGGATGACTTTTTGGAAACCTTTTCAACCCAAACACCGTTCACAGTCGACCAATTTACAGCTATCCTCCGAGACGCTGCTTATGCTTCTATACCGCGAACATCAAAAACCCTCGGCGACCACCGGTACCGTGGTGGAGCATGGAATGCCGTGACGCTGTCCGAGAGCGGCGGCGCGCTTACAGACAGTTTAAACGAAATTCCACTCAGCAAAACTTAAATATGTATCGGAAATCTCGAGCCGCCTGCAGGCGCACAATAAAACAAGCTAAGAGAAAATGTTGGAGAGAATACGTAGGTAAACTGAATCGATTTACACCATTGTCTCAAGTGTTTGGTCAAATCCGCCGTATCGAAGGTAGGTCGGTCTCCACACCACTACCAACTCTGCAGATTGGTGGTAGGAATATATTCAATCCAACAGAAGTAGCCGACTGTATAGGAAATGCGATTGCACAGCGCTGTAGTTCAGTTAGGGAGGATGTCTCATTTATGCGATATAAAACCCTAGCTGAACAGAAAAGTATACATTTTGGAACCACCAGCACACTGTCATACAATAAGCCCTTTACCTTGCATGAGCTAGCGGCAGCAATTCGTGGGCTCCACCCTGTGGCCGAGGGCCCGGATTTAATTCACAATGATATGTTTAAAGCACTATCGCAGAGCGCACTCAGGGTACTGCTGGCCTCATTCAATATGATGTGGGAGTCCGGCGAATTTATACCGGCGTGGCGGGAGGCTATAGTGATACCAATCCTTAAACCTGGTAAATCTGGATTGGACCCTTTGCACTTTAGGCCGATCTCGCTTACCTCGTGCATGTGCAAGTTGTTCGAAAAAACGGTGAATGTAAGACTCGTTTGGTATTTGGAAAGCCGGGGCATCATCAATAACAACCAGTGTGGGTTTCGTAGAGGCCGCAGTACGGTGGACCACTTGGTATCACTTGACACCTCAGTGCGAATTGCATTTAAAGAGAGGCGTCACCTGGGAGCCGTCTTCTTTGACGCCATTGCCGCTTATGATACAGCGTGGCGACATGGTATCCTTTTTAAAGTTGCATAAGTGTGGTATCAGAGGTCAGATGGGGTTCTTTATGAAAAATTTTTGACTGATAGGACGTTCCGTGTCAGAGTAGGTGGTACATACTCAAACACCTTTTGTCAAGAAGAAGGCATTCCGCAGGGGAGCGTCTCTAGTATCTGCCTCTTCGCTCTGGCCATAAATGACGTCACACATTCACTCCCACCTTCCATTCAGGCATCCATTTTCGTGGACGACATCGCAGTATGGGCAAAGGCTTCAACAACGCCGGCACTTTCCCGTCAGCTCCAGCTGGCCGTGAACCATCTGGAACGCTGGAGTAGTAAAAATGGATTATATTTTTCGACCGAAAAAACCGCTGGTGTTCATTTCTGTCGCAGGCGCAGGACCTGTCCGGAACCTATGGTATCGTTGCGCGGTAAAACTATCACTTTCCAACCGACAGCAAAGTTTCTCGGAGTAACGTTTGATAAACGGCTGACATACAACGCACACATTAGGAATATACGTGACAAGTGTTTTAAATCATTGAATGCCTTGAAATGTGCATCTCGTCTATCGTACGGAGCGGACAGGAAGACACTTCTCATTCTCTATCGGTCTCTTGTTCGTTCCAAGATGGATTACGCCTGTTTTGTATACGATTCTGCGTCGGAATCAGCTAAACGCTGTTTAGATACGATTCACCATAGTGCACTCCGAGTGGCCACAGGTGCGTTTAGGACAACACCGTGCTCCAGCTTGTTGGTGGAAGCAAATGAACCACCTCTCGCATTGCGACGGCGCCTGCTCGGGCAGCGTTACGCCTGTAAGCTGGCTCAGTCTCCGTCACACCCAACATATAACGCAGTTTTTTCGCGGAACATGCTACGGCTGTTTGTGAACGTGCAAAGAGGAATCCCACTGGGCGTACGCGTCCAACGTTTCTCGGCCGAAAGTGGTATCCAGCCGAGTGTTGTGACTCATAGCGAGCTTTCAGACATCCCTCCTTGGGAACTTATCTGCCCAAAAACCGACATGACTCTCGCAGGGAAAACCAAATCCGATACTATCCCTACTGAATTTAAACAATTGGCGCTCGAACACATTGCACAGTATGCAGATCATGTGTCGTTCTACACTGACGGATCAAAAACTGATATTGAGTGGGATGCGCTTTTGTTACGGATACAGTAACAAGAAATTTCTCACTTTCATCTTTTGCATCGGTTTTCACCTCTGAACTCACCGCCTTGGATAAGGCTCTATGCTTTATCGAAGTTAGTGATGCCACGAAATACGTTATTTTCACCGATAGCCTTAGCAGCATTCAAGCTGTGAGTGGTTTCAACCCAAGTGATGGACTTGTTTTAAACATTGTCCTGCGCTTAACCCGCCTTGCCAGACTGGGAAAGTATGTAACACTCTGCTGGATCCCAAGTCATGTTGGAATACAATTGAATGAAGCGGCAGACGCAGCGGCCCGACGTGCTTCCCGTAGGCCCTGCAGGCGTGCGCAACGAATCCCCGCTAGAGATTTGTACCCATATATATGTACCCACCTTCGCAGTGTATGGCAAGAACAATGGAATAATATAATAAATAACAAGTTGAAAGTTATCAAACCTGAGATCGGTGAGTGGCCATCCTCGCTGCGGCCTAACCGCCGTGAGGAGGTGGCGTTGTGTCGATTGCGGACTGGCCACACGCTGGCCACTCACCGATATCTGTTATGCGGCGAACCTCGACCACAATGTCAGCGATGTGCGGCGCCCCTGTCGGTCCGACACGTGCTGGTCTCATGTCCGGAATATGCTAGACGCAGGTCTTTGCATTTTGGCGTGCACCGGCAGGAGTCCACACTTTTAGAATTGATCGGCCGTGACTCCAATATGGTTGAACGGGTGCTGTCCTATCTTAGAGACACTGACTTTACGATAATATTTGATCCTGGTTAAAAGCGTGTGTTGTGGTAGTCAACCGCGCTGATAGGCGCCTGGCGCCGATTTGGCGGGTCCTCCCTTTCGCTCCGGGGCCTTTCAAGTCTCGGAGCGACGGGGAGGGCCTCCGTTAGACGTCGGGCTTGGGTCCGGCGTCTAGGCTGCCCCCGCGCCCCCGGGCCCCTGGGTCCGTTGGCGCGGGGTGGGCGCCGGAAGTGATGCCCCGGCGCCCCGCGCCGAGCGCCTGCCGGCGCGGTAAACCTGTTTGAATCTGTGACCATGCATCCGTGCAGTGAGAATCATAACTACGATGTGAAAGAGTCACTCTTTAATGTAAATATTAGTTCACTGTAGACGAGACTTTACTTTCCCCTAAAGACAGACAAATTTATAAGCTTTGACTGCAGAGAAGTGTTATGGGCGCTATATGACCTTGCAGGTTGGCGCGCCCCTAAAACCCAATAATCAATCAATCAATCCTCAATGGCTAAAAACGTACAATATATCTTGGGCAAATTAGAACAAAATTACGCATCAAGCGAAAACGGCTCTGAAACACTGATGTTGGAACATGGCATGAACGTAACGCGTCAATCACTTACACAGCTCATGCACGAGCATTCGTCCATCAGACGCTTTTATGGTCCACTCCTGGGAATACCTTCGAAGACCCGTGTAAAACGTGGCATTATGAATGGAATAGGTAACGCGATGAATTACTTATTTGGTACAGCAACGGATTCGGAAATCAAGCACTTGACTAACAATGTTGAACTTGTCAATTCAAAGGAAATGATTTTGGCTCATACATTCAATGGCACGCTTTCGGTACTAAACTCTACTATAGTTGCGACCAAAACGAACCGAAAGGCATACCGAACCCTACGAGACCAAGTAAACGCTTTAGAAGACACTTGCCGAAATCTGTACTATAGCCTACGCAACGCTACGGCTATCAAAATTCTATATGCGCTGACCGAACTGGGAGAAGATCTACATTTAGTTACCAGGTGTATGCAAACACTACACATTGAACTCCAAGACCTCTCTCACAAAATTGCCCTCGGTCATGCTGGAATTATCCATCCAAGCCTTCTGCCACCCAGATTCTTCAAAAGAACTCTGAGACAAATCAAAAAGGAATTACCTAGCAATTTTGCTTTACCATATGATACAGTAGATCCATATGTAGAGATGGCAAAGGCTAAGGTAGTCTCCACATCAGATGGATATCACTTCATGTTCTACATTCCACTCCTGCATACTTTGTATGCCTTTGATATTTTTCGATTTTACCCCTACGAGGTACCACATGGTAACCACAACGTGTCCATCCACTATTTGCCGAATGAGCCAAAATACCTCCTAATCTCAGAAAACCGCCAGTTTTACATTCAACCCAACGAAAATGAAATTGAGCCGTGCGTCTTGACGAAAACACCGTATTGCCAGCTCAATGAGCCGCCTTACGCAACCACTTCATCTACATCATGTGCGATAGCCCTTTTTCGGCATTCACGGATCGATGTTGATCAATACTGTGCAACCCGAATAAAGATCACGCGTAATGCTCCTCAAGCACACTATTTGACACAAGGTCAATGGCTTGTGGTGACACCACGACCATTCACCTTGGCTATTGTCTGTCAAACAGCCCCAGCGGAACCAACCAAACGTATTGAGAAAACGGTTTCTATTATCACACTTCAACCGGAATGTTCAGCATCAGGAGACTCGTTTTACCTGCCGCCGTATTATGCCCAAGAATCCATTTTAACGTTACCTTCTTTTTCGGCCCAAAACCTCATTGATGAACACCCGCTGCCCATTTGGAAACCCCAATGGTCTCGATCTATTCAAAAGGCGAACGAACCATTAAACGGTACGAAAATCCCTCAATTACCGGACATAAAGTCACAGGGTGTCTCGGCTCCAGAATACTTTGATCAGATCGAAAACAAACCATTGGAACAAGTACTAACGGACTCTAGCACTACCACTTGGCTGGCAACGGCAGTGATGGTAATCATATCAATACTGATAGTATACTTTGCCCTAAAGTTTTGCCGCCCGTGCTATAAGGGCGTCGATCAGCTGACGATCGGCTGATCGGCTGCTCCTGCGAGTGCTCCGCGATTCGTGCTCCAAAAGTTGTGAATTAAGTGTTTTTCTTCTTAGAACGTATATCCAAGATGTAGCTGATAATATTTTCTACTTGTGCATCGAATTTCTTGAAGTTATAATGGCTCTGCGACCAACATGAAGATCATTAAAGTTTGCAGAATTGCTGAAGACTTTTGCGATCACTGTAAAAATCCTTGCGACGATCTCGACGCCTCAGCATAGACTGCCCAAAAGACCCTGCGTTTTCAGACTCTTAAATCTCGTGACTTTCTCGGTTGGGCACTTATTTTCTAGAGACGGCAAATTGATCTCAGGCTGAAAAATGGTTGTTCGAATAATCGTCATGTTTGCCTGGAAACTCGATGATATGTCTTCTACGTGGACACTACAACTATCGTGAATGTAATGAAGGATTAGGATATATAACAGAGCTTTCGCTGAGCGGTCCCGTATGTGTGACTTGCTCGCATTGGCTCTGTTTGTTTCTGGTCTTTTTGTTAAAGCTGGAGTTTTAATTTCCGTCCTTGATAACGCTTAGTTCGATGGCATTTGCCTCAATAACCATCATATGGCTTCTGATACGTATTTTAAGTCTTCCTGTGATACTCAGAACATTTTACAAGACTGCTACTTCCGAACAGTGCACCGTGCTACTTCCGGACAGTGTACTACCCACGTCTGCTGCATTCTACCTGGTTTCACATCCTGCGGGCCGTCTACTTATGCACTCACCTGTTTAGTGATTTTAGTCTATCATCAAGGATTTAAATTCAAAATGGTTGCTGACCCTGATCCGAAAACAGCTATCCAAGCGAACTGAAAAGCAAGGAGGAACAGCCCCCAGCGCAAGGGTGGTTACGGTAAACTTAAGAATTACGATATAAAACGATTCTGTGCACCTAAAATTAATAGGTAATCGGTCAATCTAGCCGAATAATCTTATGTACAAGTGAGTTCCAGGCTAAGAATAGCCACATGTATTTTGTGGAGCGGTCTGATGAAGTAAAATAAATAAATAAATAAATAAATAAGCTGTGTCGGTCCTTCTGTAGACGTCAATCAAGAGATCTAGTGCAACGCAGACGTCCGTTCACGTCAGAGCCAGACACCGAGCTGGCTATGATACCGCCGCCACCGCCTCCGTCTGGCACCGTCACGTTCTGTGACGCTGCACATGTCGCTCCAGAACGCGAACGTATCTCCCTGCTGACGTTGCCGCACACTGCGATGACGTTGCCGCTCACCGCGACAACGTTCGTAACGCCGACATTGCCGCTCATCGCAACAACGTACGCAACGAGGCTGACACTGTTCGCCCGATCCCCATGCACCATTCGGTCATAGAATCGGTCATGGTAGAACCCACGACACATCTCGATCTAGGGACGTACGTGGAACCCAAACCTCCCGGTGGTGCGCCTGCTCATCGTGCACACGCACCCAAACCCCGTGTCGCTCGTCGACAACCGGCCCTGTGAGGCACTGCAGTTTGGCCAACCGTCTGTATAAATGCGAGTGATTGAGCCACTCGTGGTATATTATCGTGACATGTTCGTACATTATCGTGATATGCCTGTACCATGTATTGTCTGCATTAGGGGTGCCCATTTTTGGGCAAGAAATCCGTATTTTAAGTGGGGGTTGTTTTTCCCATTATTTGGTCTGTTTTGACTTCATCAGTGGAAAAATTAACGAAATCGAACAATTTCTAGGGGTCGCGAATTTAAAATGAAAACTTCCGTTTTCGCGGAAATTGACCTAATTTGACATATTTCACCCGTGAATTGCCAGTGTTTTACATCGGTCTTAAAGGGAATGTGGCACCTTGAAGCAATTCTAGACTATGGTGGTTTTAAGGTCAATAAATTCTGAAAATCATGGATTTGGCCTTATTTCTGCTGAAAAATGACTATATTTCGTTGTATTTCACTTTTCTCTGTTTGCAATAAAAGTCTCCAAATTAGCGTGACGTCCCATCGGCGTAATGCTTGCGCAAAATTGAACATGTTTGTGTTGCGCCAAAAACGAATACGAAAACGAATGAAGCGGACTTAGATAAAAGAGGATTCCATTAGGAATCAAAGTGACAATTATCCATTTTTTCTACTTTTCTTGATATATTGAAACATATTTCACGTTTCAACCAAGTCAATAAAGCAAGTTATACGCATTTCTAATCGACGGTACCAATATTATGTTTAGCACGTGCAAGGTCCAAGCAAGAAAAATTGTCCAAGCAGCACGTGCAGAGGGGCTTGGTCATGACGTCACTTTCCTGACGCCTGACGAGCGTTACGTCACAGCCGGGGAGATCGGGGAGCTTAGAGCATCTTTCAGACCTATTGGGGTAGGTTAGACCTAGGCAGCGATGCCCAGTACCCGTTCTTCCACGGAAACATATCTAGTTGGTCAGCCAGCTTCCTCGATTGGAGGCAGTAAACTTCCAACAACTCATCATCATCATCATAATTGGTGGTTTAGGGCGCGCCGACTACGAAGGTCATGTGGCGCCCATAACACTAAATAAGATATATACAAAAGAGTGTCAACATCTCACAGGGCTAGTGGTGAGTCAAAGGTAAAAATATAAAAAAGATGTAATTAAAAATAGATAACCACAGTTTCAAATCACACCCTAGGTCGGCGAGTAAATAACATTAAAATCGACGCTCCTTAGATACGATATAATACTTGATAACTCAACGGTCGGAAACTCTCCCAGAAGAGACTCCAAGGAGGGTGACCCTCCCAAGTGCCTAACCCGCTCAATCTCATAATCGCAGCAGTCAACAAGAACATGCTTCACACTCAGTGAGTCATCACAGCGCGGACAGAGCGGCGGATCCTCTCTAGTCAAGCGGAAAGAGTGCGTAGCGTGGGTGTGGCCAATGCGCAACCTCGACAAAACAACTTCCTCTTTTCTGGATCTAGCACTGCTAGAAGGCCATTTCCCTAGTTTGGGTTTCACACTTCTCAACTTTGCTCCCCTGGGATCCTCGTCCCATCGCCGCTGCCAGCTACTCATTACAAACTTCTTAACAGGAGCATACAGGTCAAAGAATGGAATATGAAGGCCAGGGGGAACATCACGTTCTACTGCAGCCTTTGCAGCTGAATCGGCCCGTTCATTGCCGCTGATGCCGCAATGGCTTGGGATCCACACAATCTCGACATTTTTCCCCTTTTCCTTTAGACCGTGCAGCTTCTGTCTAATGAGGACCAAGAGAAATGATGACGATGCGTTATAAAAATAAAAAGACTTCAAAGCCTGTAGAGAAGAAAGTGAATCAGTAAAAACGACAAACTGTCTCGCCCTCGACCTAGACACCTGGTCCAAACAACGAAAGATCGCAAACAGCTCAGAGGTAAAAACAGATGCCTCGCACGGCAAGCTAAAACCTCTCTCGACACCTTCACCAACAAATGCACAACCCGTGCCACTGTCACTTTTCGAGCCGTCGGTGTAAAAGCGAACGTGATTTTCAAAAGATTTAGAGCAAAAATCCATAAATAGCTGGCGCATCGCTTCAGGAGGCATATGCTTGCATTGTTCAAGTAAGTACGTATTTGTGTTCACTTCCGACACAATCCACGGTTCAACGGAAGATACGTCATAAGATTCAACAAGGTCTGTATCAATACCAGCCTCTGTCAGCCAAGCCCGGACCCTTACCCCCGGATGGCGGGCTGAAGCACGCGAGCCATTATCGATTCGACGGAGGTGGGCGTCACTAAAAAAGGTTTGATATGTGGGGTGTTGTGCTGACTGTTTAATTTTTATTGCATAACGCATAGCGATCATTCTTCGGCGGGTTTCAAGCGGCATTTCATCAGCATCGACCAGCATACTGATTACTGGAGATGTACGAAACGCCCCAGTAATTATTCTTATCGCTTGGTGGTGAACAACATCGAGCATCTGTTTGGCCGACTGAGAAGCAGCTTCATAGACAACACACCCGTATTCAATCTTGGAGCGGACGAGCGCCCTATATAACATGATTAGCATTTTTCTGTCAGCGCCATACCTCATTTTCGTCAACACCTTGAAAATATTCAATGAATCGAAACACTTCTTACGCAGTTCTTTTATATGCGGTACATATGTCAGCTTTTTGTCCAGCGTTATTCCAAGGAATCTGGTTTCACCTACAACTTCAATCTGATTACCGCAGATAAAGAGTGTCGGGTCTTCACAATCGCTGCGTCTATTACAAAAATGCATACATTTGGTTTTGGTACTTGAGAAATTCAGCCCGTTGCGTGTGCTCCACTGCTGCAGGCGGTCGAGGCCAAGTTGAAGCCGCCTCTGCGCAGCAGCAGTAGTGGATGCCGTCACCCACATCGCAAAATCATCAACGAAAAGTGCGTGCTTTATACCGGTCGGGAGATCGTCTGCAATATCATTAATCATGATTGCAAAGAGAGCTATGGAGCTCACAGAACCTTGCGCTATGCCGTTCCGTTGTTCATACCGGTTCGACAAGAAGAGTTTACACGAAACCGAAAATATCTATTTTTCAAAAAGTTTGAAACAAACCAACCCATGTGTCCTCGAACGCCAAGTCCGGAAAGCTTCTGTAGAATACCATGCCTCCATGTACAATCGTAGGCACGCTCCACGTCAAAGAACACAGCTATAGTGTGGGCCTTCCGTAAAAACCCCTCCCGCACAGAAGCATCGAGTCGCACAAGGTGGTCGATTGTGGAGCGGCCCTGGCGAAAACCACACTGGCTGCTACAAAGCAGCTGATTTGACTCCAAGTACCACACCAGACGCGTGTTTACCATTTTTTCGAACAATTTGCCTACACACGAAGTTAACGAGATTGGACGGAAGTCGTTAAGGGACAGGCCAGACTTGCCAGGCTTCAGAATAGGTATAATATGTGCTTCACGCCATTGGTCCGGAAAATCATTATTTCTCCACATATTATTAAACATCTTCAACAGGGATACAAGAGATGAGTCTGGTAAGTGAGAGAGCATGGTGTTTGAAATGTTGTCCGGGCCGGGTGACACCGGTCTGACCTTAGAAAGAGCAGCTCTGAGTTCGGGCATAGAAAAAGGCTCATTATACGTGGCAGTATTGCTTTGGCCAAAGTCGACGGGCTTTCGTTCGGCCACCTCTCTTGTTCGTGAGAAAGTTGTGTTTTCCATAGTGCCATTACAGCGCTCAAAAAATGCTTCCAACAACTCGCCAGGTCCTCAGTTTCTTCTTCCATGCAGTGAAGGAATCTGCGAACAGGCAGGATGCGTTCGAAGAAACAGTAAGAAACGTACTCACGTTCTGGAACTTAGCTCGCATCAAAACCGTCTCAGAAAGAGGGTGCCAAGAGAAGCTGACGAGGTTATGGGATCAATGGAGAAGTCTGCAGAAGAGCAAGGGTAAAGCCGCAAAAGACAAAGTGGAAAAGTTCAAGACTGAGCTCGACCTGTTGTGGGACATAGGGGCACCGGACGCCATCGAGGTCATCGAGAAGAACCGGCTCCTCACACCGACTGACAAACATCAAGATATTGCCTTCTATCAAGACCAACGCGAAAAAGACAGGGCTCCATGAGTGGCAACGACAAAATTTTCGCGGCCAAGAAAAGGCAGCAGGAGGTACGAGTCGAGAAACAAACATACAAGCAGGGAAGGCTCACAGCCTGTGAACCAAGCAGCAGCGATTTGATGCTTCAAAGCTCCGTGGTGGCTGAAACATCAACTGAAGAAGAAACGGAGGAAAATACTGATCCTCAAGAGGACACTGAACTTGACGCATCGATACGACCTGGAAGGTACACGTCAAAGAATCCTTATGTGACGTTACAGCTCCCACGTCGCATTCTTCAGGAGTCGTCAGTCAAGGAACTCGCTGACCGCCTCCGGATATCCAATAACGAGATAACTTCGGTGGTGGCAGCTGTACTGCGCTCTGCCAATCCTCCAGCCGATCTCTCCGAGTTCCGGATCTCGAGAGAGACAGCGAGACGGGTGCGAGCTTCACACCGTCGTCAAGTGGCTACTGATCAAAAGGAAGCCTTTGTTCCCCCACCACATGCAGTGGTGCACTGGGATGGCAAGATGGTCAAGGTGCGTACTACTCACGTGTTTGGGTTTCACAGTGACGTTTCATATATAATAGTCCTACAGAATATCACAATATTAGGTATCATTAAGAGTAAAAAGTACGATCACAATTATAAATTCTATGGAAGCTATCACGAACTTTCATCAAAACGAATTATCATCCAAAAGCGTGGAAAGAGAGGCAGCCTCGTCAATTATCCGGTACCTGACTGAATTTGTGTATCTCTCTCATTTCAGAACGTATCGGGAGACCCAGAACACCGGCAGGCCATCCTCATATCAGGCCAGGGCCATGAGGAAGGGAAGCTGCTTGCGGTCCTGCCTGTGGAGGACGGCACTGGCCTGACCCAGGCGCGCGCGACAGCTCGTGCGATCGAGGACTGGGGCTGTGCCTCAAACGTCAAGGCACTGTGCTTTGACACAACATCATCCAATACAGGACGAGTCCAGGGTGCTGTTGTCCGTCTAGATGCACTCCTGGAAAAGCAGCTGCTGAAGCTGGGGTGCAGACATCATGTCATGGAGCTGATAGTGGGAGCCGCTGCCAGCAGCATCTTCGGCAAGACAACGGCCCCTACGGACCCTCTCTTCCAGACCCTGAAGAAAAGGTGGACTGAACTGGACTACTCGCAGTACCTGCGGCTAGACATCCGAGATCTGCCAGACTCTGACTGGCTCAGCCACCTCCGAGACAGGACCGTTAGCTACCTGCTGACAGTCACAGATTGGGCCCGAGATGATTACCGAGAGGCGGCGGAACTGACGCTCATCGTCCTCGGTGCTGAACCTCCGCGCGGCACGCACTTTCTGCGTCCTGGTGCATGCCACCACGCGCGCTGGATGGCTAAGATAATCTACTACATGAAGCTCTACATGTTCAGTCACCAGCTAGAGCTCAGCAGTGATCTGTGTGTCAAGCTGCGGAGGATGGCGACCTTCGTGTCTCTGTTGTACACATCAGCGTGGCTGAAGTCACCCGTAGCCGAAGATGCGCCTGTGAATGACCTGCAGTTGCATCAGGAACTCCTCCGCTACAGGGCTGTTGACTGTGAGGTAGCTGGTGCGGCTCTAGCTGCTGCGACCCGCCACCTGTGGTATCTCAGGCCACAGACGGTCGTGCTGTCGCTGTGCAGCGATAAGCTGAGTGCGGCAGAGAAAGAGGAGATGGCGACCAAGCTGAACTCGATGGAGGAGACGGACGATTACACGAACAGCAACATGGTCATCCAACACGAAACGCATCTGGCTGACCTTATCGACGAGCGTTCCTGGATGCTCTTCAAGGAGCATGACGTATGCGGCACAGCGTGGCTGACTTCACCGTCGGAGTCGTGGAAAGAGGATGAAGAGTTTATGAAGTTCAAGGAGTTCACAACATGCTTGAAGGTTACGAATGATGTGGCCGAAAGAGGTATAAAGCTGATGCAAGACTTCATTGGCTCGGTTACGAAGGACGAGGAGCAGCTACAGGATGTGATGCAGCTTGTTGAAAGGCATAGGAAGCAGATCAGTAGCTTCAGCAAGGCTGCTCTGATGAAGCTGTGACAGTTTGGTGCGTGTCCTGACTGAAGCCGCTGTAGCGAATCAGTAATTCGTGGTCCTAGAAAGGATTGGCGCTCAGGAATGGAGATTTGGTGCATAGGTAACTCAGTTTGGTCTTGCGCTGATTTTGGGAAGTGTTTATAGTCTTCGTGAGCTCAGTTTTTCCTAATTAAATATCTGCCTAAGTGCACTAAGTAGGTAAGTGTAGCGATGCATGGTTTGACATCCGTTTGAACAAATACAGTGAAATCTGACCTGACCTGTTTGACATTTTGTCTTTAGCTACCTCTGCCATGAGCTGAAAGGTGAAAAGTCACATTTATATGACCTGAAAGGTCATGGAAGGTCACAATCACAATCTGTATACTTAAATAACCTGAAAATAGGAAAAGTAACGCCACAACGGCCCGACTGGTGCTACCAACAGCTACCAAATCAAAACTAGCTCTGTCGCATTCTTACCAACATTAAGACACTGCGCTCCATGTATTTCGTCATGCGGTTCTGATATGGGCTCATTATTGCAGGAAATATACACTGTTAAAGCCTTTGACCTGACCTGGGTGGTCAACTAAGCGATGCACGCGATCGAAATGGGTGTAAAAAGAAATCTAGATAGCTACTCTAGCCGGCCATTAGGGTTAAGTAGTGGTCAGTGACGCGACTTCTGATCAGTGGGAGAAAAGGCCCAATTTTAGGCATTTCTGCATAAATACACCATTTTAAATCTCAATTCGCGACCCCTAAAACTTATTATATTTAATAAATTTTGGCACAGATGGGTTCAGGAGTGACGAAATAATGGGAAAAACGCCCCCACCCAACATTTTCTAAAATCGGGAAAAATGGGCAACCCTAGTCTGCATTTATCTTGCTTATCGACACTGCTTCTGTGCACACATTTTTTTCTCGATGAAAAAATGTTATTTTATTAGGGGGAGGTGTTGTAGCGGTTTATCCCGCATTTGCCCCTTATTTCTCCAAATTCTTTTTCTCTCAACTTCTGTTTCGCGATGTAGCGCGAGCCAGCAACCAGGATGCTCATATTCTGTTTCGCGCTGTGGTGCAAGCCAGCAACCAGGATGTGTGTGCTGCGAGCCGTCCAACAGGATGCGTGTCGTGCGCCGCAGTCGGCAACCAGGATGTGCGTGCCGAGAAAACAGGATGTGAATCGTGAAACGTTTTGAGGCATGCTGGCCTCCACAATACCGCCGCCGATTGAGTTGAGGCTTTGCACATGTGCTTTTGAGGCATTGTACATATGCTTTTTGGTATCCGGCTTTATTATCTATTGACTGTAATCGCTCTCCTTGGGTTGTCAGCGCTGTACTGCGAGCCGACAACCAGCTTTTGTGCGCGTAGCGTCGGAGTCAGCCGCGCCCAATTGCTGTTTATGTAATAAGCGCTGCAGGCCCGGGGGCAGGGTCGTCCTGGTATATAAACCAGACCCCTGATGCCTCAGCAGGCAGAACTAGCAATCACACGCCAGTCTGTACATTAAAACGCGAGGTCCGCTTGAACAACTTTAATACATCTGTAAGTTAACCGACAGACTCTGCCTCAGTGACCGCCGCAAAACTAGACTATCACGTAATATAACGTTTTCAGAACTTCATACCACCACCGAAGTCGAAACGTTACATATGCATATATAGGGAGCAATTGAAAATATATAATAGGTCCACGAGTTATGCAGCTACATAGAAACATACATACGAAAGAGACAAGGGTTTTAAAGATAAATACAGGGTGGAATTACAAGTACAATGGTTCCCTTGACGTAAATAATATATATGAGCATAGGATCGATTGAGCTTATTCTACAAGGTGCCCTTAGGGTCGAAGATTTCGTTATGTAGCACAGAGCTCTATCAGCGAAAGAATCGGAATAGGTGTGAGTGAAGGATGAATTCCTTCCTTTAGAAAAAGGGGGAAATCACTATATATATATATATATATATATATATATATATATATATATATATATGATTACGTATTAGTAATCACACATGTACTTCTGTATTAGTAAAGAGCGATTAAGGGAATGAAACCACGTAAGCAGGCATAAGTTGGATTTTTTTAATTTTTCCCGCAAGCGTACAGAAGTGTCCCAAACGCGGGAAGGTTCCAAAGAGGTTACTTTGTTCGCGCGGACTCCGACATATAGTTTTTCTTGTAGTACTCCACGAATGTGATCGTCGAGCTATCCGCCATCGGAAGCCTTTCTTCTTTCTTCAAGTTTCTATATGGAAATACTCTAATCACAGATGTAGAACATGGTCGTTGACGCACGCACAAAAAGGATGGGTCCTCGCTTTCTCCACACGAATAGCACGTATTGACTCACGGATTCATCAGCATCAACGGAACTATCAGAAATACTCCAGGTGAACTGCCTAACGTTCGAATAAAAGCCTACCCGTCAAACCAACGTTAGGGCAGTCGACAAAACCCGTCATTAGTTACGAATCCACCGCTCTCCCGCCACTTCAGTTTTCCATCGACCACCTTATAGAAGGAAATTATACGTTCCTGCTAGTAAAATTTGTGGGACACCCTATGTCATGCGCGCAGTATGTAAACCAAGCGTACCTGCCGCATGTGCTCGTGAACGCCTATTGGGCATCCGCTCTACAACCGGTCCATGCAACCCTCGAACCGATATGCCTTCAAGCTGAATCGTCATCGGCTCCAACAGATCGAGATCGATCCAGAACTAGATGAATTGATAGATGCAACACTGCGTGATATGGGATATGTGTTTTAAGACGTTCTGTGATGGATAAGATGTGTATAACCACTGTAGTCATGTAGTTGAGTGTATGTATTCGTATGTCCTTGCCATTCATGTTTGTAAATCATGCAATTATCGTAGAATATATCGTAACTACTTATTTGAATCCTGTAATGAGATCCTGTAATGAATCGACGTAATGCTGTGTTGTCATGCGACGTAATGAGGCACGCTGGTGTTCACCGTACCGCCGAAGCTTGCGTTGCGATTTTGTGCATATTCTTTTATGCATCTCGTATCCGGCTTTATTACCTGTCGTCTGATTCATCACTCACCTTGGTTTGCCCGCGCTGTGCTGCGAGCCGGCAACCCTTTTTGTGCGCGCTAGAGGCTGGGGCAGGGTTGCCCTGGTATATAAACCAGACCCCCGATACCTCAGCAGGCAGAAACAGCTATTGAACAACGGTCTGTACATTCAAACGCGAGGTCCGCTTAACAACTTATAATACATCTTTAAAGTTAACTGACAGACTCTGCCTCAGTGACCGCCGCAAGTAAGACTAGACTATCACGTCACATAACGTTACTGTACTTCATATCACCACCGAAGTCGGAACGTTACAATGGTGCCGGGTGACCTGCGGATGAACTGCAACCGCTGAGGTGAGCCAAAAGACCAACTACTACTCTGAGGTGAGATGGGAATAGAAGATTAGAAGATTATTATTAGAAGATATAAGGGAAACATTGATCAGCAAGCTGGCTACCCAACAATTTTTCGAGATCCCTTTAATTCCCATCCACGACAAGCCGGTACTCGTATCACCCAGCGATCTTGACGCTCTGGAACACGGTCCCTGCATCTGCTGGGACATTCTCAGATCTGTTCTCCGCCTCAAGAAGGATTTCGAGGAAGTTAGATTCTTACTTTGTTACCAGCACGTAGACTGGTATTTCAGCCAAAGAAACTTGGATCACGAGTGCATTTGCCACACCAAGTCCGTAAAAAGTGTTGCAAAGGCTGTGGTGCTTGCCACGATTGCAGGCGCCAGCTCGCCACCACTTCAGTTGTAGGGTTACATCGCTGTAGTTGTCCGGTATGCCTACACCGCTGCTGTGGGCCAGAGACCGTTGCAATTTCTCTAGAATTTTCAAGGGGACGGCACGAATCAGCGATCACCGCTGAAAGCTACACGTGCAAACCAAATCGCCCCAGCTTAATACCCCCTCTGTGTAAAGACCAAGCCGTCCAAACAGTCCCAGTACCAGAGTTATTGACGCCTAAAAAGCGAAGACAAAGAGGTAAGCTGCTCGCGCCACCACAAGACTTACTACCTAACTTCCGAACAAGGGACATAGCCTCGTACTTCTCCACTATCCAAGGAGACAGGCGTACCTGTCGCTCAGCACCCCATCGCGTCCTCACGCATCTGTAATAGGCATCCCCCATTACCGCAACTCTCGCAAGAGGAGCTCCCTAAAAGTCCTAAGTTCATTCAGTTCAAATATAAAGAGGCACTCTCCCATCGAGCGCTCGAAGTCGCTCGCGTAAGCACAAGTTTTTCGGACACGGAACAGGAACAGGAGGCACGGGACCTTGAAGCCATTATAGCTCAGGAGACCCGTTTAGCGAGAGAACTCTCTGCCACCACTGGAGCAGGAGCAGTCACAGCCAAAGCTGGAGCAGGAGCAGTTGCAGGAGCAGTCACAGGAGGAGCACTCGGAGCTGTCGCTGTCGGAGCAGTCGGAGCAAGACCTGTCGAGGAAGAAGAAAACTGGGACTAAAACAAAAGGTATTAAGTGTGATAATTTGTGTATGTGTGTGTGTGTGTGTGTGTGTGTGTGTGTGTGTGTGTGTGTGTGTGTGTGTGTGTGTGTGTGTGTGTGTGTGTGTGTGTGTGTGTGTGTGTGTGTGTGTGTGTGTGTGTGTGTGTGTGTGTGTGTGTGTGTGTGTGTGTGTGTGTGTGTGTGTGTGTGTGTGTGTGTGTGTGTGTGTGTGTGTGTGTGTGTGTGTGTGTGTGTGTGTGTGTGTGTGTGTGTGTGTGTGTGTGTGTGTGTGTGTGTGTGTGTGTGTGTGTGTGTGTGTGTGTGTGTGTGTGTGTGTGTGTGTGTGTGTGTGTGTGTGTGTGTGTGTGTGTGTGTGTGTGTGTGTGTGTGTGTGTGTGTGTGTGTGTGTGTGTGTGTGTGTGTGTGTGTGTGTGTGTGTGTGTGTGTGTGTGTGTGTGTGTGTGTGTGTGTGTGTGTGTGTGTGTGTGTGTGTGTGTGTGTGTGTGTGTGTGTGTGTGTGTGTATTATGAACCCACATTTTGGCATGGCTTTGGGACATCGTGTCGAGCAGGCGATGCCACCCCTACCTGCCGACTCCCTTGACATGGATCCAGTAGTAGAAATAGGCCGACAACTATTGTATAATAGACGAGCTGAAAGCTATCTGAAGAAGCTGAAACCTTTTGACAGACTTGCAGCCAAAGGACTGACCGAATGGATCGAGACGATCGATAAGGTCCACCAAAATTGTCATGACGACGATGAGACAACGTTGGTAGCCGCTAGCAAGTATCTGACGGGTACGGCCGAGCGATTCTACTACAACTGGACACAGAACACCAGGCCCTCAAACAGGAAGTGGCATGACTTTAAACGGCGACTAATTGAAAAGTATTGAAAATTGAAAAACGCAAATAGTCTGCGCATCCAGCAGTCCCACTCAAAACAGCAAGCGCATGAACTACTCGACCAGTACGGAAACAGGTTTATGACAAACGTTTTCGAAGCCTACGGGCAACATGCTGATGACCTCCCTGATATCATCAAGGAGCAACTCATAGGCATTTTTCGGAGGGCCTGAAAGACCAAAGGATCCGTATCACGCTCATCCAAATGGAGCCAAAAACCTGGCTCGATTGATCGAGATCGCTTTAGGAGTAAGGCGAAAGAACCTGGTAATTGACCAAAAAGGGGCATACGCTGATCCCCATTTGCCCGCAGAGGAACCCATGGATGGCAACACAATCCGGGACATCAAACAAGAAATAAGAAAATGAGGTAATGTCTGTCTTGAAATCCGCATTGGACGAGGTCCTACCACTGCTAGATGCCGAATACTTACGGCGCCCAGTCTGCTACTGCTTCTTCTTCTTCCACTACGACCTCTACTACTGTTCAACTTCCCATTTTGGAATCCAGCCGTCTTAACCATCGTTGGAAATTCCACTTCTGCCATTGCACACCGTCTCCTGCCGAGTGGATCAGACCACCCTCGACGAACTCATCCACGGTAACTGCCTCTGCTGGGAACAATTTCTTCGTATTGTCCACCTTAAGGCCCCATCCACCATAACTCGCCAGCGCCTGTGTGGCAAACACCTATAGTGGCTCGACAACCGCGAAAATTCGACCACGGCTGTGAGTGCCACTTTACACCCCGAGATTTCTGCTGTAGAACCTGCGGCTTCTGTCATCTCTGCGGTTGTGATTTAGTAACGACCTCTGCGAACGGCTTTCATCGCTGCGCCTGTGCCCTCTGCTTATATCGGTGTTGCGGCTCCAGCCAACTGATCAAGGGAATCCTCAGCTGTCTACAATATCACTTCAAAGCTCTCGAGCGCTACGCCATCTACTCCCATTTCTTCATTATGGACGGCCGTGATCGAATCTTTGGGAGTGGATGGCATTCTAGAAATTTCGAAAAATACATGGGAGAAGATTACGTTCCCATCATGTTCAAACGACTGCACGATGCTTACCAACAAGTAATTCAGAATGTGGAAACATCCAGGTAAAGGAACAATGAAATGGTTGCGAATAAGGCGCAAAAGTCATGTTACATTCCTGGCAATACCGTTTATTATTTTCGTCCAACAGTAAAACCTGGGAATTCCAGTAAACTGACAATTCATTGGCAACAAAATTGGCGGACATTGGAAAGAAGTCTGAGGAAAATTATTTGATCAAAAGTATGGCAACTGGAAAAACAAAACTCGTGCATTCTAAGAACCTTGGGAAAAGAGATACCAATGATGTGTGGAAACGACAGTTTGATAAGGTAAGTCCTCCAGTCCGCATTCCCACACGAATTAGAGAAGCAAGTGAACCCATTCGGCAACAGCCTGTACGAGCAGCTAGATTACCTCTCAGTAATAGGTTTTTTATAACAACAACTGGATAGACGAATCAAGAATTAGATCCAGTTGATAATAGAGCAGAGCAACAACAGTAAGTGCCAGCCGTCGCGTATAGGGATCCAGAACTGTCGTTTAAAGGTGAAACACTCTTCACACCATTAACGGGTGGTGAGAAGCCCTTTAGACAGATGCTACCCCGACCTAACCATAGGTACAACTCACCTTCAAAAATCCTTGTGTCCCCGGTCTCTGTCCCGGAAATACCGCAGGTGTCTCCGGAATCTTTACCCCGGGTTATAAAACGTCCCGATTCTCCTGTGGAATCAGGCGTTGACAAAAGACAACGAACCCAGACTGAAACACGATGTCCTATGGAAATGGACATTGCACATGTGGATAGCAACTCATGTGTCCCGTTGGATTGTCAGGTCGATGACATTTCGCCAACTTGGGTTTCTGCCGTGCTACCAAACGCTGCTCTGCTCGTACTTGATGCTCTACCTGATGCATACACTAAGTCCGTCTATAATGGAAAAACGCAAGAATGGCGTTTTGGTGCACCGCGTTGCTACTTGTCTGGCTCATCAGATATACCACGAGAACGGCAGCGTGCCCTGAAGACGACAACCCCGGACATTTGTTTATCCCCTTGGGTAGACTATGCCCCATCTACAGCTCATGGGCTGTCACTATCGCTCTGAGTACCATTCCATACCGTAAAGAATTACATCATCTGGCTGGCATGACAAACGATATACAACGACTCCAGACGACCATGGAACGTTAATTCAACACGTTCAAAAACACGACTGATTATATCATGCTCCAGCAGGGCATACATCTTACTGCCCAGACTTTGATGCAGCTTATTCATGTAAAGGCATCCGTCCTGCAAATTTATGGCCCTTTCATAAACATTAATCCCTCGCATCCTAGATCTCGTCCCAAACGTGGTATCAGAGATGGAATTGGCACAGCTCTTAATTATTTGGAACCGCCACGAAATCTGAAGTAAAACATCTCCCCCATAACGTAGTCATAGGCATAATAATTCCTAGGCTAACCCAAAAGCTCATATTGGTCACAGTTCTGAACAGACTCGCAGACCAGTACCCAGTCAACACGCTACCCCCAGGGGCTTAATCACTTTAGAGCAGACGACACACCAATATGTCGCTTTTGTTTGTTGCTCGGCCGTATAGTTCGAAATTGCCGTAAGTTCCTGGGCGCTCAGTCTGCGCAGCGCGCTCCAGGTGTGCAGAAAGGACCGCCGCAGTCCTGCCTTGGGAATAGGGTGTATTGAATGCAACTTTTTCGCAAACCAACTTCCGCGGGCTCAAAAACACGTGCGCGTGCATCGGTAGAGACAAGACAACACGATTGCAAAAATATATAATATGTTCTAGACACTGCGCACGAATCGATTTAAAAAAATTTCTTCGCCGCCAGGCATCGATCATCATCATCATCATTGGTGTTTAAGGGCGCGCTGACAACAAGGGTCATGTGGCGCCCATATCACTAGACAATATATATACAAAAGAGGCATCGAAGGCATCGAAGTGTCCATTGATTAAGCATGACACGTAAAAAGATAGCACCACGCGCGTCGGACTCTACAGCTGGCGCGGATGCTCTAACGTGTCGCACGTGAATAATGTCTGAAAACACGATTTCCGGAAGGGACAGCTGGCGTCTCCGTGCCAGTGTAAGTCAGTTGGTATCCTGAGACGCGATCAGGTCCAGTGCAGTATGTGAGCTCAGCAAAGAGCAAGCGTGTCGAGATCTGCAACGCCAGTGTGCAGTGGGTCCTGATTCGGGCGTAGTGTTGCGCGCCGAGTGAGTTGACCGCAACGTTCAGGTCGTGTTAAGTGTTGCATACATAGACTTATAACCCGAGATCAAAATACATGAACAATCCAGGACCATCGACCAGGCAAAAAACACAGCATCCTTCATTGAAAACACGCCCTGCTGCTCTTCCAAAAGCCAGCTACCATGCAAAATGGATGTTTATTCGTTCTACGTAAAGACACGCGACCAAATAACGAGTGCTAGTGGAAAGAAACCGACAAGAAAAGAGGTCACCGAAAACGTTAAAGATGCTATTATTGAAACATGGGATAGAGCTAATCTCATCAGCTGGTCGGACGAATGGGATAACACGAACATCATTAGCGACTACAGGATTGTTCGTAACATCAAAAGCCTAGCTGGGATGGGTTCGGACCTCAAGAAGTGGTCCTCAGGGCGGAAGAAAGGCAAGGGTAAAAAGCACACAGGTAAAATACAGGCTTACGATGGCTTATTTGACATCATGTGGTGCCGGTGTAACATTATAAATACCAACGTTCCGTGTGCCCGATGTCCCGCTACTAGGAGGGTCCCAGCCAAAGAGTCCCCTTTTCTGGTGGATCAGAGAACAGAGAGGAAACTGCACATAGCAGGCATTGACCGGAAAACAACCGATGAAAATATCCAGAGACAAAAGAAAAGAGGGACAGGAAAGAAACAGTTAGACAAAAAGGGCGTGCAGCAGAGTTCAGAGGCGAAGCAGTTCAGTGACATGGACGCACAAGTGGAAAAGAGCAGCGAGGACTCTGAAATGGATAGTGTAGTGGAGGCTGGTGCTAGCTATTCCGATTCTCTCAGATCTGATGACGACGTCTGTGGTAGTGGAGAACAAAACCACCGACAGCTTCCCAACTTCTCGTGAATGTGTGATCGGTATGGTACCTCTGACTACTCCGCTGTCGGCTTGCTGAACGCAGCTCTAGTAGATCTAGTTTTTTTGTGCAGGATGAGAATTCAACAGTTACTAATATATTGTATAACAGTGGTTGACAGATATTAACACTTAAACCAACACAGCAGGCAGATGAACGCGTTTCGACAAAAATTGTCTTCTTCAGCATCTATGGTAGGAGGGATAAGGAACCCGTCATCAAGACATTCAGCAGTTTCATCGTTTGGATTTTTTGTGCAAAATTATCGTGCGATAGAAATATACAGGCACCGTTTTTGAGGATATTCCAATAATGCTTCTTGAATTATTCTAAAATGTATACAAGCAAGCTTTGATATGAGACAATCTAGCCTTATCACTGTTTTAAATAATGTTCTATTTTATTTTATCATCATTATTGTTTTTGTTATTATTATATAAAACTTTTTTCTCTCTCTTTGCTTAACCAACTCCTAATACAGCCGCAGATTTTGCCATTTCATGAAGCCTGGCCTAAGATTAAAAGTATCATTTTTAGCTATATGTGCTGCTTCTGTAGCTTTCCTATTATCTTTGTTTTTACAAACTGCTATAATTTTAGCTCTATCCCAGTTTGGTAGATGATTTGTTTTCATGGAATGTATGACAAATGCACTGAATTCTGAGTTGTTTCGAAGGTCTCTTCTATGTTCTTTTAATCTTGTTTTTAGACCCCGTCCTGTTTCATCTATGTACGATTTCGTACACGACCCGCACGGCACCTGGTACACTACACTTTTTGGTTCTGAGTCACCTGATCTTTCTTTTTCGCTAAGATGCTACTAAGTTTTTACCGGAACAAAATGCTACTTTGCAACCCGTTTCTTCAAGTTTGTTTGCAATAATTTCAGCTGGTTTGGAGTAAGGTATCGTAACACATCGTATCTGTTCCTTTTTGTTGGATTTCGCGGATCGTTTTCTTATATCTAGAGCTTTCTTTTCATATTTATCAGAAATCCTCTCGGTTATTTTAGCTTCGTGAACGAGGTCATAATATGTTCTATCTCTTCTTGCAGGTATTCATCACTACAAATACGGAAGGCCCTAAGAAAAATCCTAATACTACTCCTCGTTTCACCCTATCACTGTGACCTGAGTAATAATGTACATAGCATTCCTTGTTCGTTGGCTTTCGATATACTTTGAATTTAACTGGCACTCCTAACTCTAGCTTTCCTTGACACAGAGATTGTTAGGAGTGCCGAGTTAATTCAAGTATATCGAAAGCCAACGAACAGAATGCTTGTATTATTACTCGGTCACAGTGATAGGGTGAAACGAGGAGTAGTATTAGGATTTTTCTTAGGGCTTCCGTATTTGTAGTGATGAATACCTGCAAGAAGAGATAGAACATATTATGACCTCGTTCCAGCTAAAATATCCGAGAGGATTTCTGATAAATATGAAGAAAGCTCTAGATATGAAACGATCGCGAAATCCAACAAAGGAACAGATACGATGTGTTACGATACCTTACTCCAAACCAGCTGAAATTAGCAAACAAACTTGAAGAAGGGTTGAGTGCATTTTGTTCCGGTAAACTTAGTGCATCTTAGCGAAAAGAAAGATCAGGTGACTCAGAACCAAAAGTGTAGTGTACCAGGTGCCGTGCGGGTCGTGTACGAAATCGTACATAGGTGAACGGACGGGTCTAAAACAAGATTAAAGAACATGAAGAGACCTTCGAACAACTCAGAATTCGTGATTTGTACATTCCATGAAACAAATCATCTCAAACTGGGATAGAGCTAAAATTATAGCAGTTTGTAAAACAAAGATAATAGGAAAGCTACAGAAGCAGCACATATAGCTAAAATGATACTTTTAATCTTAGGCCGGCTTATGAATGGGCAAAATCTGGGCTGTATTAGGAGTTGGTTCGAGAGAGAAAAAGTTTTATATAATAATAACAAAACAATAATGATGATAAAATAAAAATAGAACATTATTTAAAACAGTGATAAGGCTAGATTGTCTCATATAAGCTTGCTTGTATACATTTTAGATAATTCAGAAGCATTATTGGAATATCCTCAAACGGTGCCTGATATTTCTATCGCGATAATTTTGCACAAATCCAAACGATGAAACTGCTGAATGTCTTGATGACGGGTTCCTATCCCTCCTACCATAGATGCTGAAGAAGACAATTTTGAACATGCTTGGTTTAAGAGTTACTAATATGTCTCCTCATACTAACTGCCCTCCAAACAACCCTGTCGAACGTTCTATTCGTACTCAAATGTCAGATGTATGCCTCTTATGATCACTGGACCATTCATGTACCAGTCCTCCGCGGCACCAGCACCGAACACGGCAGTATCAGCATCAACACCAACGAAAATACAGTCAGCTGTACTCCCATTGACCTGTCTTCGGGTCGAATAAAAAGCTCAGCCTCGACGGTAGACACCAATCAGTCATCAGCCAGCTTCATGAACACCACACTAGCCATCCCAGCCATACAATTCGCCGTTGACCATTATCACGACCCCAGCGGTCAAGTCCATCTCCTAATAAAATGGGTTGGACACCCCATGACCTGCGCCAGATGGCTGTTAGACGACTATGCGATTCTGCGCATATCACACCAATACTGGCAAAGCGCCAATCAAGTTGCACCCCAACGGATAAGGCCCCCTGTTAGGGACCCAAAAACGCTGTTGCACCAACAACAGGCAACCTAGCGTCCCTCAGAACAGCTCAGACACACGGAGAGACGTGACAGTATAAGAACAACGGAGTCAGCTTAGAGTCAGATCACCAGACCCCTTATAGTAAGCAAAGACTGGATCAGCTCATTGTGTGTGTGTGTGTGTGTGTGTGTGTGTGTGTGTGTGTGTGTGTGTGTGTGTGTGTGTGTGTGTGTGTGTGTGTGTGTGTGTGTGTGTGTGTGTGTGTGTGTGTGTGTGTGTGTGTGTGTGTGTGTGTGTGTGTGTGTGTGTGTGTGTGTGTGTGTGTGTGTGTGTGTGTGTGTGTGTGTGTGTGTGTGTGTGAGAGAGAGAGAGAGAGAGAGAGAGAGAGAGAGAGAGAGAGAGAGAGAGGGAGAGAATACAGTTCATTAAATGGACTGTAAATAGCTAGCATTGTTGTGTGTATTGTTGCATTACGTTCATATAAAATTACCTTTATTTTTTTTTTACGAAGTTTTTTGGACCGGTCTACTGTACAACCATTATCGTTCCCTTTGTTTAGGTTTAGATGACTGCGCTATGTTAATACATCTGTCTGTGCCTTTTTCAGTTCTGCCCAGATCAAGAACAAATTGAAGACACTGAAATCCTGGTATAAGCGAACCGTCGCAACTCTGAACACTAGCGGCCAGGGTAGAGAACTCGGCCCCAACGAGCAGTTCTGGGACGCCCTGCACGCCATTTACGGCAGCACGCACTGCGCTGAGTTGCCAGCGGGAATGGGCGTCGACGTGGACGCCGAAGAACGTTTGCTTCGTCGTCCCCACCCCGCTGAGCCAAGTGTTTCTCGACGGGCGCAAACGGTCACAGGTCGGGGCCGACGTCAGACCCGCCTCTGCTGGTGCTGCCGCCGCTACAGGTCGTGGGGCCGGCGCGAGACCCGCCTCTGCTGGTGCTGCCTCCGCCACAGGTCGTGGGGCCGACGTCAGACCCGCCTCTGTGGTGCCGCCGCCGGTCGTGGGCCGGCGTCGACCCGCTGCTGGTGCTGCCTCCGCCACAGGTCGTGGGGCCGGCGTCAGACCCGCCTCTGCTGGTGCTGCCGCCGCCACAGGTCGTGGGGCCGGCGTGAGATCTGCCTCTGCTGGTGCTGCCGCCGCCACAGGTCGTGGGGCCGGCGTGAGATCTGCCTCTGCTGGTGCTGCCGTCTCTGCCATGCCAGAAGTCATCCGACGTGATAGCACCAGTTCGAGCGTGTTCCCTCCTCTTCCGGACTCCGATGGAGAGTGGGAAGATGAGCCACCCCGGATGGCCGAGTCGTCCTCTGAGATGGAAGTATTCTGTAAGTGTCTAAGGGTGTGCCTGATGTTTGTGTGTGAGAGAGAGTTTTGTACAACGTACTGGCAAACCACCATTTGCATGTTTTATTAAACCGAAAGCTCTTTGTATTAAATCTCTGGCCAGCTTACAGTTAAAGTGAAGAGCCTTGGGGCCCTAATTCAAACCAGGAGGAAATCCCATCCATTCAGGTTGGAACAAATATATTGGTCTAAATCCCACATCAGTCTGGCTACGTGGTAGAATATAACGATTGCGACGTTCATCGATACAGTGCATGCTGTGAGCGGCACACTGCTGGGCAGCTTCATAATTACATGCGGTGCTGTGGTCATCCTTGCGTAGAAAAATATAAATTATATTTGTGTTTTAAGCGAGTGGAGGAGGAAATAAAGTGAGGTTTGCAGATTTCAAACATTTTGTCCATAGACAGTCTTTTTCGGCATTCCGTCAAACTGAGCAATTCCCTTTAAGTGCATGTTTATTTAGAGATACTGAACAATGAGGTGCTTTACTTCTTGAGTCCAATTGATACGTACAGTAATACTTCTTTCCATGCTTGGCATAACCCGGATTCTGTTGCTGTGTTCCAAACAAGGAACTGCCTGCAGCGAGACCTGGGCATATATGCTACATTTCAACGATTTGTATTTTAGTTCTATATATTTAGTTTGAATGACAGATGGGTTTTTCACAAGATGTAGTTCTAGGTCTAGATGTTCATCTAGGTCACAAGGACGCGTCCTCTTCGAAAGGGGGAAGGTGTTGTATTATGTTATACTATTTATGCCTGATGTACCTTGTCGATGCATTGAACCAGCAGCCACCCCACGTGCCAGACAACGTCATCCGACGCTGTTGCGTGAGCCCCCCAGCTTCTGACGAAGTGCACACTGACACGAGTGCGCCTCAGGTCGTTGTTCTGCAGACCCTTCATAAGCCAACGCGCACTTTACCATACATTCATTTGGCCACCAAGTCTTTACCTCGCAACAATGCGTTACACACGCTCATCAGTGACGATGGGAATACCTGTGCTGGAAAGTAAGCTGGCAGGAGTTTCGCAGCGGGGTTTTGTCAGCTTTGTCAGAGGCGGTACAGTGCAGAGTGTACCTTGGGCGCTGGCCGGCGGCGGGGGCGATCGAGTGGCCGGGCAGGTCAGGGGGGTGTGCAGCGTTGTGCTCAGACGAATAAATCGCGCTCTCGGTCTGTTTTCACTTCAATACCAACACTCTGTTCGACATGCCAATGTGTTAAATGATAAGCTGAACCAATTCAGAATGTTGTTTTCCTAGTGTTGAAGGGGATGATAAATGCATCAAAATCACATAGAGCTCAGAGTGTAGGTCTAATGGAGGTGCAGAAAGCATCCGTTGCTATTCCTACACAAGAGTGGTGGACAGCGTCCAGTGCTGTATCACGAAGATCAAGGTGCTGCCATATGCATTTGAACGATAACTGAAAGAAGATCTGATGAGGGTACGTTATACCCTTAGATGCGCTGCTTCATCGGTCTCAGCACGTGCAAGAGATCACCTTCTGTACAATCATGTGTTTAAAACACTTATCTCGCAGCAGCGATATATGAGGGACATATGTAGGGATTTATCTGGCGTCATGTCGAGAAGCTTGATCTACGGCACAATTAGAACTCTCCAGCCGCACAAACGAGGTTGATATCGGAACACGATCAGTGCGGACAAAAATACATACACGTAGTTTTCTTAGTAGCGAGACTACATCCATTCCTCAGTCTGCACCCGGATTACAAGTCGATACACCTTTGCAGTTGTCCTGGCTTTTGCTGATATTGATGGGGAAGTGCTCAACCACACGACAAAGGCATCTAGAAACAGAGATTTCCCGACTGTGGGGGTTACGGATCTGTAGATAAGATCTGAGCAGAGTCACACTTAGGACAACGCCCTGCACGCATCCGAACTCTTGGCCGTAAATCCTGGCGGGTAGCTGCTTACTCTGATGTTTAGTCTCTTGAACTGATTTTCAATAGATGTACCATTTGACCCTAAATCATCATATGTGGGTTGTAGGTTGTATTGACAGCTTGAACCAAATGGCCGACCTTAATACAAAACAAGACATATGTACAGGTTTCAGCAGGTCAAACGGTAAAGCCCAGTGATTTCGCTTTAGAAGTATTTAGCCTGTAACGCGTACACAACAAGCAACGCCAGAAATCAACACGTGCATTTTTACATGAAGTACCTGGGAGGGTGAATAGATTACATACCAGTCGACGTTTCCAGACATGGGAGCCCTAAAATACGAAACTCTCCTATAACAGATTCTGGTGAGGGAAATCCCCTCACACGTTGCTTTCTTCCGATATCGATATCCGGAAAGTCCACAAGCATATGCAGCACAGTGCGCGGGTCATCACATCGTGAACACTCTGGTGGTTCACCTCTGATCAAGCGGTGAAGATGGGAAACAAAAGGACTCCAAGGTCTGTGACGAAGACCGTCATAGGTAAATGCGATTTGCTCGCCCACTTGGCGTTGGTCAGACAACACATGGTCGTTTCTTCATCATCATTGGTGGTTTAGGGTCGCGACAGCAAAGGTCATGTGGGCCATAACTCTAAGCACTGAGATATACAAAGGAGTTTCAACATCTCACAGGGCTAAAAGTGTGTCAAAGGTAAAAATGCAAACATCACCGCGCGTGCTTCAACAAGTCAAAGAGTAAAGAGCAGGTGATTTACGTCCTAAGATGGTGAGTAATTTACATTAAATGAGACATTCTTTAAAATAGCAGCAATAGCCGTCGAGTCCACGGTTGGATGCGCTCCAAGCAGTGAATCCAATGAGGGCGACCCGTAAAAGTACCGCTGTTTTTCAACCTTAAAATCTCGACAATCCACGAGCACATGTCGCACAGACAGGCGATCCCCACAGCGAGCACACTCCGGCGGGACATCTCTACTTAGAAAAAATGAATGTGTTGCGTGGGTGTGGCCAATGCGGAGCCTAGAGAGGATCACCTCCTCCATCTTTGAACTCGCAGAACCTGAAAAGCGCATGCCGATCAGCAGTTTCAGGGCCCGAAGCCTTTGACCCTTTGCGTCCGTATCCCACCTATCCTGCCATAATTTTGTAACGTGTTTCCGAATATGTGGGAACCACTCAGAGCACAGGATCAGAAGGCCCAGTGTGACGGGGCCCTGTGCTGCCTGCTTTGCGGCGAGATCAGCACGCTCGTTTTCGACGATACCTGAGTGACTGGGGACCCAGGCTAGTATTACTTGCTTTTTCGTGACATGCGTTCGGTGATCATCATCATCATAATTGTGGTTTAGGGCGCCGACTACGAAGGTCATGTGGCGCCCATAACACTAAATAAGATATATACAAAAGAGTGTCAACATGCGTTCAGTGAATTCTGTGTCTGATTTCATCTGAATAATATGACGATGGCAACTTTGTTCCGAAAGACCCGAGGGCCTGTAGCGAAGACAGAGAGTCAGTGAATATAACACATCGGACCTGTCTCGATAAAAGAATGGCGCCCAGGCAGCGTAGAATGGCATACAACTCCGCAGTGAAAACCGAACCAGCGGGCGGAAGAGTGAAACACCTCACAACATTCTCACTTACAAAAGCACATCCGACACCGTCCTGACCCTTGGAGCCGTCCGTATAAAAGAGTTTGTGGTTTGGATAAGAAGTCTGACGGTGTTCCAGAAAAACCTGTTATGAGGCTACCGGAGTCAAATCTCTGGTTTTTGGGACCACACTTGTGTCTACCCTTGGCTCAGCTACCATCCAAGGTTTGATGGACGGGGCCTGAAAAAGTTCCACCTGTTCCAAGTTGTTTTGGGCGTAATCAAGCCAGCTAGCTATCCTATAATCTCTGCGGCATATTGAGCAGAGTGTTCAATTTCACGTCGTTGTTCATGTGGGAACAGCCTTCGAAAGGTTGGGTGATTTGGGAACTGAAAAATTTTTAGGCCGTACTGCATGCCATGCGTTCTGCTCCATAGGTCCAACGGCATCTCGCTTGCCCCCACGAACATACTGGAGGTGGGAGATGTGCGAAAAGAACCGATTATTATCCTGATAGCGTGATGGTGGTCTGTGTCCAGCATGCGCTTAGAGGTTTCTGTGGCGGCGTCATATGCTATGGAACCATATTATATTTTAGATCGGAGCAAATGTCTATATAGAATAAGAAGGGTTTTCTGGTCCGCACCATACTTGAGCATTGTCAGAACTTGAAGATATTTAGGGCTTTGAAACATTTGTCCCTTAGATCCTTGAAATGTGGCAAGTATGTTCATCTCCTATCAAAGATCACACCAAGAAAGCGAGTTTTTCTACTACAGCCATGGCTTGTTTGTATATTTTTAGGACAGGATCAGTCCGAATCATTTAGATTACGACAAAAATGCATACATTTTGTTTTTTTGCATTCAAACCCTTTTGTCCGCTCCATTGCTCCAACTTATCCATAGCAATCTGCAACTGCCTAACGGTAATGTTCTATGCGATAACTGGAGCGTACAATGCGAACCTCGGGGTTTTGAATCAGATCACTGACAGGTCAACATTCCCCACGAGAAGCGAGGCCACCGAAGCCCTCAGACAGATGGGAAGCGTGAAAGTCGGGAGCAAGGTGCTCACAGAACTTAGTATCCCCAAATTCCAGTGGGTGAGTAAAGGAGCATCCGCTGCCATGTTCCAAACGGGAACATCTGGAGAGAGCTCGGTGTCTACAAAGAAATCCTTCGCGGGCTTCCAGGTCCGGACGATGGCAGAGGAGCCGAGGTCATTCCTGAACAGAGGACCCGCGAGAATGCCGACTGGGATGACGCCCGACGAGATCACAAGGATGCTCCGCAAATTTCGGAATGACCTGGAGAAACAGGTTGGTGAAAGCTGGTCGATGGGCACGGTCGGCTGGCAAAGAGTGGTGGACAATCGGCTGTCGGAAGCAGTCAACGACTTCAGGGTGAGAGATACCGGAAAGACCTACTGGTGAAGACGGGGCTGAAGAGCTTAAACTGGGACCATCAGGGACCATCGAACTTACTGCATTTATGTACCTGCCTATGTACCACCAACCGACAGAACAGACGAACGACAGAACAGACGAACGACCCGAGAAGATTGCCACATTCCGATAGGTCAGATTTATGGACATCATCATCATCATTGGTGGTTTAGGGCGCGCTGACAACAAAGGTCATGTGGAGCCCATAACACTAAACAAGATGTATACACAAGAGTTTCAAAATCTCACAGGGCTAGAGGTGTGTCAAAGGTAAAATTTAAACATCCTCGCGCGTGCTTCAACAAGTCAAAGAGTGCTATACGTTCTTACCATACGTTAAAAGGTTTTGTACACATAAATTGGACCCCATATCGATTTTGAATAGCACAGTCGCGATTTCAGACACTAGGTCGGTTAAAACCTAGTACCCCCGGCCCCCGGGACAAGACTATCACGTGCCACTCGCCCTGCCTGTACTTCTCTGCACTGCGCTCTTCAAGTGCTATTTTTGAACTTAGTCACTGGCCGTCTTCGGTGACTCCAGTTCTCGTGTGATTCCGCCTGGTGGGCAATCTTTATCTACATATAAAGATTGTCGGTGACTGTACTTCATTTTCAAGACTCCGCTAATACAGTGCAACAAGAAGATAATTATTTCATGGCTACTGCCGGTGGTGACGGAGAGTGAGAGAGAGAGAGGGGAGAGAGAGAGAGAGAGAGAGAGAGAGAGAGAGAGAGGAGGAAGAGCGAACGTTACACTGATGCCGCAACCCAAGGATAAACCGGCACCAGGCGAAGGAAGAAGAGGAAGCGACAGCCTTAGATCGGCACTTTTTCACTGTTTTCCCCGCTGCTCCGGAGAATACCGACCTTTCACTTTCGGCATCACAACTAGATAGACACAACCAAGGAGAGTGTATCTGTTGGACGCTGTTAAGACCAGTGCTAAAACGAGAAGCATCACACGTATCGGTGAAAGAGCATATTTGTGAGCAGCACGTATATTATTTCTGCAAAGCTTTTACTGAAAAATCCACTTGTCCGTGTAACACCCACCCGATTGCTCACTGCTGTCTAGAGTGTAGCTGCTGTCATCTTTGCGGCAGAGTAGTAGCGACCACCCCTGCGGTCTACGAAGACAAGATTTTCCACTCTTGTGGTTGCTACATCTGTCTCTATCGCTGCTGCGGCCTTGTTAGATTATCATTTGGAAGAAAACTGTGTTTGCGATACCACTATCAGCAACCCTACAAACGGCCTGCCGAAGATACTTCTCCCTCTGCGATACCCAATGTTACTGTCCGACCCCTTCCAGCAGCCCACACACCACCAACGACGACCGACAACCGACGACTCAACCGTGACCTTCAAAGACTCAACTTAGACGACCTCTTCGCTAGCGACCCTGAACTTCCGTACACTCTTCCTAGGTCAACTAGATACCCTTCATTAGCAGACTACCTTTTAGACCGTAGGGTGAACGAGACTGGTGCCTCGCCAGTAGAGACTTTTGGCAGCGCCCCAGCTCTGAACGCGCAAGGAGCTCGACCCCGTGAATTCCGGGGGCGGAGCCGCCACTTTCTACAGCGCCAGCCAGAAGACGACTACAGACTCGGAAGACCCGGCTAAAAAGGTATTGTTCCATACGTGTTTTTGCGTTGTTCTGACTGTGACTTGCTCATACTCTGGTTTTGTTTTGCATTCAACAATTGGTGTTATTCAACAATAAGGAAAATTGTGTAAAGTTTATTAAGATAAGCACGTGAATTGACAAATTGAGGATTATTAGCCATAAGATAGTATAATCAACTGTTTTGAACACAGGGGTGATATTTTATGTTTGAATTGTTTTACCTCACTAACTAAACATGGACCAAGCAGGCCCTACTGAACAAAATCCGGCGACTATCATGCATGACATCATTCAGAGAAATTCGGAACTACAGAGACAAAGCCTGATTGCCAACCAGATAGAAATCAACACCCAGAAACTGACTATGATTCTTCAGAAAGTGAAACCCTTTGACGGACTGTCCGCTTCAGGACTGACGAAATAGCTCCACACTACAAACCGTATGTTCCGACAGCTAGAAAATGTTCACCGGACAATGCTATTTGCGCTTCCTTTCACTGTATCGGACGCCGCCGAGAGCTTTCTGGATACCTACACCGTACAACACTCTGACTATACTTGGCATGGCGTGCAAGCTGCCTTTGTGGCTGAATTCAACCGACTGAAGGACCCTATCCATCTGAAAGATCAGTTGAGTAAAGTCTAACAGACAAAATGACAGACTTTGAAGAATTTCACGGACAAGTACGTGCGACTAGTACATGACGCGTATGACAAAATGCCTGATAACCTCCGTGAAATGTTCCGTGAAATATTGATTCGGTATTACACTGACGCCTTGATTGACAACCGCATCAGAAATGCACTCATTCGGAAAAAAATCCCAAGAAGATGTCAGAGGCTTTTGAAATAGCTCAGGAAACACAGACAGTAAACCACTGCGTTGACCGCAGAAGCGCCCAGGTAACAAATAAAGGTGAACCCATGGACATTAGTTCTGTACAAATCCCTGACCGCTCGGGCTCAGCTTCACAAATTGCGGAGTTGCGTCACATGATGACAGAGATACTAGCCATTCAAAGCCAGCGTCCGCCTGCCCCGCCGCCGACGGTTCGACTCGAGATATTTGTTTTCCGGTGCATTCAGTTACTTAGCTGACGCCCATGACGCGTGGCATAACATTCTCAGTAACTTGGAGAACAATAATGAAGCTCTATCTCTCGCTATTGCATCGCAACCTGTCGTACCCGATAATACCTATCGGCTAAGTCAGCTCTGTACCCAGCTAAGGCGCCTGGAATCAAGCCGTCTCAGCGTCCATTTAAAACCCATCGGTGGCACTACAATAGGCATTGTGTTAGTCATAGTAGCCCCAGCATCCGCCGTGGTGATCATAAAACGCAGACGTAGGTCAACATGTCCGAACCGTTCCCAATCCTCCCCGATACCAGCACCGAGCTCAGTAGCATCAACATCAACGCCAGCGGAAATGCAGTCAGCAGCAATCCCACCGACATGCCTTCGGGTGGAATAAAAAGCTCAGTGGAATAAAAAGCTAAAAAGCTCACAATTCGGTATTTCTAAATGAGATGAACACCGAATTATATGACTTGCGTCCGATACGGGCTCAACCTTTTTCGACCTGTGACCTTTTTACCTTGAAAGAGGGTAAGCAATAGTTAGTCTCTTCAAAAAACCTCCCCAGGTGGACGTTTGACCCGTTGGGCTCTCAAACTGTCCCAATATAACTTCACAATCCGGTACGTAAAAGGCAAGCTCCATGGAAAACCTGACACACCATCCCGCATACCTATCGCTGAACAAAGTTCAACAGAATTCCTTGCTGGCATCAATGTCATTAACATTGACCCTGATGAAGTTTGGGGCCGCCCAAAAAATAAAAGCTGCACAGCAGGCAGACAAACAGATCAAATCAATAACCGATCAACTCATGAGAAAGCCCCGCGAAAGAACTACTTCACGTGGACACAACTCGCTGCAAGATTTTTACCTCAGCTCAGACCAGCTCTTGTATCACGTTATCATTAACCATCCCAATGCCACACGTGACGTTGTAGAAAAATTGGTTGTCCTCTCTTCCGATGCGAAATTACGTCATGCACCATGCCCACAACGCCAAGTTCAGTGCCCATTTAGGCATCTCACAGACGTATGCTAAGATTCGCCAAAGTTTCTTTTCGTTCGGCATGTACGGTGATATTCGTCGCTATGTTTTGTCATGTCAATCATGTTTTGAGCGGAAAAGTCACCGCTACGCAGAAAACCCGCCTCTGCAGCGCTTCACCAAAATCCAAGCACCGCATTCAATGGTTAGTATGGACATCATCGGCCCATTCACCGAAACATACAATGGAAACAAGTACATTCTATCGATTTTGGATGAGTTTACGAAATGGCCAGAGCTTTTTCCCATGCCCAACCAAACCACGATGATGATTATTGGTGTTTAGGGCACTTCAGCTTCTTTGGCTATATGTGCCGCATTGTCAGGTTAGGTCAGTTCAAATGATCTTGGTTAGTAGAATTTTCTATGCCGGAGGTGTCACCGCTAAAAAGCGCTGTGAGGGCTATAAACGATGTCAAACTTTATTTCTTTCAGGTAAGATAAAACGTCTTTGATGTCTACGACGGGATCGTTTCCAAGACACTGCTCTAAAGAGACCGGTGGGAAGAATCGACGCATTTGCCTTTTCAGATTGTCACGCAGTCTACCTCGGATAAAACATGCTGGACAGTAAGGCGGTTGCCACAATGTACACACAGGTTAGGGTAGAGCTATTCAGGTGGTAGGCATGGTGGCATAACAGTGCCCGATGGGAGTCTAGAGGGCCACCTCTCTCTTCTGCTTTTTCTGTTGCTCGACTCCCATCTCTCAATGGAGGTGGCAGACGTTTCATAAAGCACTCTGGCTCTGCAGCCCACCTTGACTGCCATTCGTCTCCTGTAGTGTTCTGAACGATGCTTTGAGGTCTGAAGCCGGAATCCTAAACTGACGCGAAGGGCCAACCAAACCACCGAAAACGTTGAAGATATTTCACCGAAAACGTTAGCAGGATATTTGTGAAAGAAATCATCATAGCCGATTTGGTGCCCCTGTCACTCTTCTTACTGACCAAGGCAGCCAGTTCACACCCAAGCTGCTCAAATCAATATGTGACCAGCTCAAAACCACAAAGATTCAGACATCGGCTTACCACCCAGCTACGAACTCACGTGTAGAACGACAGAACCAACCAATCGCTTCCATGCTAAGCCACTTAGTCGACAGGAACTGCAGTGATTGGGATGAGATGCTTCCATTCGTATTACTTTCGTTACGTACACGCGTCCATTCTACATTACGTGACACACCCGCCTATCTTCTCTACGGTCGCGATATCAGAATTCCGAACTCGGATGTCTTAGAATCACATCAGATCGCATACGAATCCGTTGAGAATTACAAGACAGAAATGCTCCAGAGAATGAATAGAGCACATCGTCAAGTAAAAAATACGTCGAGCAAGCCGCGGAGAAACAAGAAAAATATCAAAGCCAGTCGGTACGAACCAAAGACCTCAAGGTCAATGATTTGGCTTTTCTGTACGTCCCGGCAACACCAGTTGGCCGATCAGCCAAACTTTTGCGAAAGAACCGTGGCCCGCATTCTATAGGTTATAGAATAATAGAGATGCTTTCTCCACTCAATGCCAAAATTAGGCACATTCACAATGAATCGGACGTTCAGAGCGTGCACATTAGCCGCCTCCAACGATATATTGATTACTGTTCGGAGCCGATGACGAGCCCCACAGAAGAGCCTGTTGCGAATCCTCGCAGAGATACCGAGCCCCCGTGCCCGCATGAGCCAGAGGAACAGGCCCGAGATGACCAGGCCCGAGATGAGCCTGATACAGTAGAGTACGAAGCAATGTTTGGCCGCAACCCGGCCCGGCATATAGACCCACCAGTTGACCGACATATGCCATACAATTTTAGGCCTCGACACATACTCCGTCCCCCAAACCGTTTATGCCTCTAGAAAGACCAAGTATGTAACTAATATTTGACTGTTTCAGATGTTGATGGTAATACGGCTACTCCTGATGACAATAGTGCTCGCGGACATACCAATCCAGCTCGATAGCGCAATCCCGGCGGCCCGCTTCGCACTGTGTCACAGCATCGACGGCAAGGAAAGGTGCCAGGTCAACACCTTTCCTGGAAAGCTTCCCGAGGGCGTTTACTCGGAAAACGATGACTGCTCAGACTGCCGACCCTGCAGTTCGTGGACAGTCGTCGCCTGGTCAAGCTTCCTCTTTCAACTTTAATCAAACGATAGAAAAGTTCAATACAAGCGTTTTGATTGCCTTATCGGTCAAGTATTTACCGATGATCCAAATTCACCAATTGTCTACCAAGGGTGCCAACTCGCACAATTATTCTTATATATTATCTACTATCCTTTGTACCTTTTCCCGACTGGTACAACTGCTTCGTCTCATTTTACTTACCCCACAAAATTACGGTTGGCCACATCTACCTGTGCCCCTTATATCCCATACAACACTAAGATCAGCCCTGGTGGAGTCCTAGCACCAACACTGTTAGCAAGAGACTGTTTTCAAAACCGTTACAAACCCTGCCGCTGAGCTGAGCCAAAAGTCGGCGAAAACACCGACTGGCTGGCGCCACCGCGCTTCGTCTTTCCATCAAGTTCCTCTCGCGCTAGTTGGTTTACAAGGGCGCACTCAGGCCAGCCCAACCAGATACAAATCATATCGATAGAGTAAAAATCTTGGTTTTCCTTGCCTCCCCACACATCTTCCATTCCCATTAACGTAACATCTGCAGACTATAACGTAACGGTAAATTCACAATAATTGATGAGTCACCTCCGGTGCGCCACACAGCACGCCAGCAGGGCAGGTACGCACTACGCCCTCAAACGTCAGTTAGATCCCCAGCTCGATACACGAATTAACCAACAACCCACATCTTCTTACCAATACATATTTCTCTTTAGTTTCAGATACTTCTACTTCTGACGGTGTTGGCCCATGGGCTGGCCAACAACCACCACAGCTACGCGGTCTGCGTCAACGGCCACAGACAGGAATACTGCCGAGTGTCCTGTTTCCCCGGATCCCTACCACCGCACACCTGCTCCGAGAATGAGTGCCCAGACTGTCTCCCGTGCAGTTCCTGCAAAACTGTGAACTGGGCAGGCTACATTCTTATAGACAATCATTGGACCAGGCTCACCTATTTCTACTCCGCAATTACCACAAAATCCACTGGCCACTCAGATTGTTTTGATTATTGGGACTACCAACATGAAAGTTCATGTGAATGTTCCGATTCCAAGATCTGCTCAGGACATCAGGTACTTTGTGACTTGATTGCATGCATCGAAAGTTCATCATGCATGTGAAATACTAAATCAGGTCGCCTTTCTTACCGTCTTAAGCACAACGATGAATTTATAGCAGCCGATCCACTCATCCACTCATTTTGGACCTGTATGCTGGAAAATAACCCTGAAACGCATACTTCTTGGCACTTACTTAGTAATGAATTTGCAGTGTTTTCTTGAGACAAAGGTCTCCTTAGCTTTTATGACCCGGTCTTCACCATCAATATCCCCGGCCATTTAGTGTTTAATAAAGAAGGAGAGGAATTGACCCACCAGTTTGATTTCCAATCAAACCAACTCCACATTCCGCGACATCCTCGCTAAGATTCTGGAATGATCGAATTCAATTCCCGATGATCGATTTAACTCACGTAACAGATCCTTCATTGATTGTTCTGTTCACACTTTAGCAAAGACAAAATACCAACGTGTTTGCTGTCTTTTCTGTCTAGACGCATTCCACCGGCTAAACTGCCTTCCTACAACGATAAAATATCTCTCAGAATATCTCAACTATTCTGATCATCTACCTTCGTTGACTCTGCAGCAACATTTTCTCCATAACTCGTGCATGCATTAATTTTACAGACATGTTCATTCATGTGATCAAATTCGCGCTACACTATTTTATGCGATTATGAGTATTTGCTGGCTTAGCCACCAAAGCGCAGCTTAAAAGGACGACCTTCCAAATTCCCGACTTTCAATCTCCGCCAGCAACTGCTACACGTCGTTCGACATCACCGGCTCAACAGATAAGATATACATTAGTCAGACGTGCAAAATGAGCCCAAATCTACAGCTCACTATGAAAACTTTAAAATCAACCACCTACCTATGGCTCCAAAATGAAATCTGCTCAATCATCTATTATATTCAGGTCGAATATCTCCGCGCCGAATGTCATTGACAAACCGAAAGACTATATTATACCTTTCCAGTAGAAACCCGCGTTACAGGGGAAGTTGTGTGCCCCCAAAACAGATACTGTTCTCGGGTACTCCACCGTGGGCGAGGTGCCACAAACTTTCCAGGACGTATCAAGGGAGCTTCTGTGTGGCCTAGAAGCGCCGAATGGCGGGGCGCGAAACCCATCCTGCTAACTGGGGTCGCGGGTGTCGTCACATCCCGTACCCAATTATCCATGTGCCGGACAAGTCAGCAGGAGCAGACGAGTCCAGCAGATGGAAATCGGTCCCCTGCGGGGGAGTTAAAGCCGATAGTTCCATGTGTACTCTTATACACGCCCAACCATGTTTATTTACGATTGTTGTTTGGTTGGCTAATATAACCAAACCTTTTCCGTACACCGAATTACTGGCTCCATCTGCAACTGTGATCAACATTGCAGAAATCCAGAACAATACCGCATTGGAATTTATTACATCTGGCACTTCAATCACACGTTCCGGTATAAAAGTCACGGTCATTGTGTCATATGCGGAAACACATGTGTAGCAATTGTGCAGGGATGGCCAAAGGCACAAAGACCCACGTGCCGACCACCCCCACCAGCAGCCGACTGCTCCAGTCGATACACGTGTTACCCATCCGGCGTCACCCCCTCTGGCACTATTTAAACCGAGATTCGTCTTTGTTGAATACATTCAGCCTCCATGCTCCGGATCGTCACCAGCTCCTGTTCACATAGAACATTGGTAGCAGCGGTGGAGGCAGCTGGTGGCTTCGGCCACCGGCCTGCCATAGCTGAACAAGTTTAGTTTTTCTTCTGATCTGCAAGTGCGTGGAATTTCACATTTTATTAAGCGTTTCAGTTTCGCTTCGACTCCTCTACGCTCGGACACCTTTGTCGGCTGGCCCATTCCAACTGCGTGGACATCATTTTCATCCTCCGCTCAACTGAATTTTTACTTCATTTAATTTCTCACAGCCTGCTGCTTCGTTTGATTACGGCCACAGCCCCGCCGACACTTCTGGTTTCATCGATCGTCGAGCCACCGATTTGTGTAACGCAACATCTCTTCTGCTGCCTAGTGCCCATTCATCGTCCCAGACAAACACCACTCAAGCCCGTGTCTTCTCCGTGTCTGTTCTTCTAAGCATGACGGATGTAAGAAACGTTATCGTAAGTTATGATATCGAACAATAATCAAGTAACAACTAAATAGCAAATTTCAGCTATTTTGAAAAGAGATGAAAATATGATATTCAAAGGAGCTGCTAGAATTAACATCATACTGACTGTATATTTATGTCGGGCATTGCTTAAAAGCCCCGATAAATACCTAAGCGCAAAGAAAATGTATTATTAATGCCTTAATAAAGAAATAAGAGCGCCATAGAAGCGCCATGGGAAATACCCATAGAAATAAATATTGACAAGGCAAGGAATAAGCCTGTCTAGCCCCGATATGAAGGCCGATCATGAGAAAAAGGGAATATAAGGCAACAAAGCCAAACAAGCGCTTAATCACCTAATATACGAAGAGCACAAGAGCTAAGAAGCCTGTGCACCCCACCGACCAAGCCATGGTCTGGAATGGTAATGATGACAGAAAAACATCATTTATCAAGGTGACGACGCCTCGGAGCAAAACTATGAGAGGCAAATCTATAAAACGAAGCTAATATCAAGATCCACAGAAACTAAGCAACACGACGCATGAAGTATGCGACAAAGTCCGTCCCACCATAAAAGTAGAGGATAAATGGAACAATGATAATACAGAAGAAATGACAACTTAAGTCTATAAAAAACAGCAACCAAACAAGAACATCTGCTTGTCTGCATTCGCAGCATCAGCAGAAATTTCAACTCGACTTTTAAAGCACATGCACCATCAGACTGTGTCGCGCTAATATGCACGTCAACCAGCACGTCTGATCGGATGACATTGACCCCTAAACGCACCACGCGTGAGGACAACTCAATATCTGGCACCAGTCCAGCTCTGGACAGAGCCACTACAACAGCCGCACTCGCTAAGCTCTTTCCCCGGATGTGGCTCAGTCGCGTTCGTCCGCTCAATGAGGCAGCATCACCGCTCCAAAATAACCCTGCGTAAATTGTGGAATTTCAATGTACTGTGCGTAATTGTGGAATGTAGGAATTTCTATTATATTGTGCCTTGTAACAATGGGAGAGATCATGCTAAAAAATGTTTAAGTGTATATGAAAGTGAAGAAATATGAATAGTGTTAGTTTAAGCTGTACGCCTGTAAACGTTTGAATAACATAATTCGTTTCACTCTTTACCGTCGTGTGACCATGTAATCATTTAGAATTCGTTTCACTCTTTGCCGTATGGGGGATGATGTCATATGCGGAAACACATGTGTAGCAACTGTGCAGGGATGTCCAAAGGCACAAAGACCCACGTGCCGACCACCCCCGCCGGCAGCCGACTGCTCCAGTCGATACACGTGTTACACATCCGGCGTCGCCCCCTCAGGCACTATTTAAACCGAGATTTGTCTTTGTTGAATACATTCTGCCTCTAAACTCCGGACCGTCACCAGCGCCCGAGAACATAGAACAATTGGGCATTATGACCGATGCAAATTATGTTCAGGAACCTGTGTCATCCCCATCGATAGCTTTGTCCATCTTATATTGGAGTCTGGCTGTCTCCACCGGGATATCAGCCTTGAGTTGGGAGGGCGAGTCACTGATATGAAGGTCGCGGTAGGGGAGAGGTCCAAAATCTCAACATCTAATCAAGCGGAGATGACAGATCTTCACCGGGGTGATTGTTATGGTAGGGAGGAGTACGGGCTGTATGGAGGATACATTGGTTTCGAAAGACTGATGCCATGACAGTCCCTGACTCTTCAACAATCATCGTCGAAGGGACAAGGTTGGAGTATAACAAGGACAAAGGAGCAAAGGATGTATCCTTAGAGACAGTAATTTGGGACGAGCAGCCAAGCCCTTGCGATTGTCGCCTTTATTCCGTTCTATATGCGGGCCTTGTAGCTACATACGCCAGTGGTAAGGTGACACTGGTTTCTAGCTCGGACTCCATTGGGAAATTCCAGATCAACTCCATTCTCTATTAGCCCAACTATAGATAGTTGAGTCACAAATGTCAATAATCCAAAAACAACTTATTTACTCCGCAGCTCTGCTGTCAAGCAGCCCATCGCATACACATTAGAAGGTATCCAAAGTAAGGCCCCGTATGACACATCCTTCATATTTTCGAAAATATGGTGCTGTGTAAATCGTATGAAGAACGCATTTGGTGCACTTCTCAGGACGACTACATAAATATTCAGACAGAGTAGAAAGCACATATTTTGCCCCGTGTTTACTCTAACCATACTTTTATTGATCAATCCAGCTCTTCAAAATCCCAGTCGTTCAGTCTAGCCCTGCAATCGTCCACCTCTCTGCTAAGGATATTGACATCACAGTCAGAACCATCCACTACCACTGCAACAGCAACAAGACAACTTTCGTTAACAACTAAATCGTCAGCAACAGGACAACTCCATCAGTTTACCACCAGGGCAGGCAGAGACTAACATCATTTCTGGACCACCAACCTAAGTACCAGTCACACTCCATGGCACTGAAACCGTGCGAATCCACGTAGTTCCAGCGCCGTCCTGCCGATCTGGATGTCCACGACGATTTCTCCAACGCACAGCATCTGCACATCCACCAGGTGAATTAACAGTCGACCATCACCAGTGTACCAACAACTATTATGGCGTTTAACGTAACTTTTACAGGCCAACATTGCACTTGCCTGGGCATTCAGGTCCGCCCTCCTCATATATGTTGTTTGTGTATTAGGTAGCTGTGACGCCTATGTTTTGACCTGTAAATATTCTCACGGCTATTTTTGAAGTGTTAAGGGGGACAAAAACACACAGAAAATTGTCGTGTTTCTCTCACCAGTACTTAGCTTCTGTATATGCTCACTATGGTTCATAGTATCCTTCGTTTCGACACATAAGTTTCAAGTGCCACCGTCCCAGGCCACAACCCTTTTCAAAGGGTAGAAAGGTGCAGTATTGTATTCTATCATATTATACCTTGCACCCCTTTGCTACTGCACGCAAGCCACGAGCATACACCACGTGCCAGGCGTGAACCCCCACGCGCCATCCCGAGCGACGGGATCTCGGGCGCAGCACACACCGACACGTATGCGGGGACAAGGCTTTGTCCTGTGGACACATATAAACCACGTTCGTTTACCAATACAACGAGTCGGCCTCCAAGACTTTGCCTTACCACATAGACAGAAAAGCAACCAAAATTTATCAACTGTTTCACTTCAATTACTAAATGACGCGATAAATAACGGTGCTCCAGTATGTATCTTCCTTTCTCGTCCCCTTCCCTTTATAGTGCAGTCGCACTCAAACAAAGAGCGCAGCCTGTTACTGCGCACTTGCTTGTCGGTTCAGGGCCAGCGACAGTTCAGAGTTCATGGACACGTAGTCAGCCACAGATCAGCAGTTTTAGAGTGAGTATGGATTGTTGCACTCAGCTCATAGTGAGGCAGAGGCCCACAGTGATACCGAGCACTGAGATAGTATGAGTATGACAGTCAGCTGAGTGATGTAAAAGACTTGTAAAGACAGTGCTGACAGGAGAGTGTTGGAACATTGCTAAGCTGCGACAAGTAACTTGATTACCATCTGTTCACAACTCCAGTTGCAATAAACCGGAAACTGGGGAAACAACGTGTCGTCGAAATACAGAAAGAGGTCCTACCACTTGGCAACCATCATTCACAGCTATACCTAAGAGCGCATCTAGGTAACAAGAGCTTCAGCGTCACTCTGCGTTCCTTACTATCGCATTCCGTATTCGTTTCACCGCGCAACACGTATTCAAACACAGCAATGCATCCGATTACCTTGACACGACCCGATATAATAGGTTTTAGCCGGAGTGAACGGTTCTTCCTCATTCCGCAAAGTCATGCTGTCTTTCGTCGTATAACAATTTATGCTGTCATAGGCGTATTCAACCTTTGAAACAACTTATATCAATTCCCATTATGTTATTATACTTCAGTGGCACACTGAAGCCGCTCTCCGGGCGATTTTTTCTGATTTTTGTTTTCATGACGCCGTAGCAACAGCACTCTTTTATGCGTGTGACAAATATTTTTGTCAGCCTTGAATTTATCAATTATTTTTAGTATGAAAAATTATATTTGAAAGAATTATATCATCAGAATACATTACCCACCAACATTCTCTCGCCAGGCTGTGTGATCCGTTTTGTTCCCAGGGCGCGACCGTGCAAACACCTGAGGTTGTGGCTACCTCGACACCGCCATCAGCGGAAATACCATCAGTAGTCCTCCCGCTGACCTGCCTCCAGGCTGAATAAATCCTGGGTTCTAACGACGATGGTCAGACATTCATCAACAACCACCAGTATGGCCGCTACTCCAGCTCTACCCGCCATACAATTTACGGTGGATCACCGAGGAGACCAAGGAAGAGTTATTCGCCTGGTAAAATGGCTGGGACACCCATTGGCCTGCGCCACATGGGTGCCCAAGGAGTTCCTGCCTGAAAAAATAAGTAGAAATTACTGGTCGAGCCACCTGCAAACACCGCCATACCCCATCGAGCCTGGATGTATGGCCACGTTACAGCCAGTCCCTGCAACAATTCAAATCACTGAAGCCGACGTTGAAGCCGAAGAAGCTGGCGTCAAAGTCAGTTTAGAAGACGACGCCGATGTTGACGCTGCAGAACCAGAGGAAGAACAGTTTTGGTACATCAATGTAAATTACATGCCCAGAAGCCCGAACAGCGCCGTTGTCGCCAAGGCAGGTTGCGATGTCGACGAGAACCTGCTCTCTGAGCTACGAGAAATCCTCGGCTGCAAGCTCGAATTCAACCAGTTTTAAGAAGGACAACTTTTGTTTCAGATAGTGCGTTTAGCGTTCAAAAACTCGTAACCCTGTATGTATGTTTAGAGGAAATGTGTTTCGTATTGCTTGAAATAAATATGTACTCAACTTATTTGAATTTAGGAGCTCTAGTTGGTGGGAAATGAAAGAAAGGACCCGACAATTTTGGATGACTCTCCAAAATTTCATTTAAAAAGACCTCGCGCTGTGATGAGACAAATATTTGTTCAGCCTTTAATCAATTCATTAATAATAATATTAAAAATAATATTTGAAGAATTATCTTATCTGAATTCATTACTCGCCAACATCTTCTCACCAGGCTGTGTGATCTGTTTTGTTCACAAGGCGCGACCGTATGAACACGACCGGCCTACCATTCTGTGAACGCCCTGGTTAACTAAGCCAGCTTTCAGTGGTATCTAGTGTTCCACCCATGAAACGAGAGAAGAGCAACAGGACGGAATTTCCGGGACAGAGTTCTGGTACAGGGGATTACGTGCCTCTTCAGGAAGCATCGTATTGGGGGAAACTCTGGAAGACTCAGAGGGATCAGATGCAGAAGAGGGATCGGACGTAACGGATGCCCACGTATTTTAGACACCAGCACCTACAAGTAAGAAGTGCGATACAGTGAACGCATGCACGTTTTGCAACAAGGCAATCAAACAAAAAATGCGCAGGCATCTGAAAAAAACAAAACATTTTAACGAAACTTCGAAGGCCCAGGCGATGACAGGAAGCACTGACCAACAAGACAAGAGGTTCAACCTTCTGATTAGTAGGGGTAACTATCAGCACAACGTGGCCGGGCTGGAGGCGGGGTCTGGCGAACTACTTCTAATCAGAAGACCCAAGAAGACTGGCGTACCCATTCGCAAGTTCCTGTCATGCCCTGGATGTCTCGCATTTATGTTACAAGATGATTTGAAGCAGCATAGCTTTGCCTGTCCAGCAAGTAGTGAAGACTGCTTGGAGAACTTGGTCCTGTCTACGTAGGCGGAATATTTTCTGAACTTATTTTCACCTGGTGTTGCTCCCAGCTTTATTCGTGATATCAAAGAGACGACCATCAGAGATGTCATCCTGGGATACAGTACACTGGTTTCCTACGCCAAGTGTACTGTGGAAAGTAAAAGTCAAAATGAAAACCACATCAAAGCAATCAAGACGAGGGTGGTGAAGTTGGCCAGACTGCTAGTGGAAATGCGCCGAAAAAGAGGTCTGGAAAAGCTGTCTATGCAGGAGGTGTGCCATCCGCAGTATTTCGATGACGTTGTTCAAGTCATGGAAGAGGCGGCTGGTTTCAGGCCAGGAACTAAGCACACACCTCCGACTTTCGACACTCCCACTATTCCAAGGACAGTTGGAACGGCACTCGGTAAGGTTCGCCATGTTTTACTCGGTGTGAGCATTCGTGAGGACAACACACAGGTTCAAAATGACGTCCCAATGTTAAACTGCTGGACAATGAATGGGGTGATCGAATGGGACGTGCTTCACTCACAACGTTAAACTTAAGAAAGCAGAACACCGAAAAAGATTTACCAAGCACGGAGGACATGAAAAGGCTTCAAAAGCCCCTGCAGAGCAAGCTTTCCGCCTCAATGAAAGCTGTAAAAAACTAGGCCAGCGTAAGACCATACAACAAGTTGGTGGGCGTAACGGTCGTGAGCCTTATGGTGTTTAACAAGCGCCGTGGAGGAGAACCTATGAAAATTCGGCTCTCTGACTACACCAGGAGAACATCATACGTACAAAACGAAACCATCATCAAATCACTGTCAGCTTTAGAGAAGGAGATAATGGGCAAGATGGCTCTGATAAAGACAAGAGGCAAACGTGGGAAAACAGTGCCAGTGCTGATGTTGTGGAGTGTCAAGTTCCAGTCCTAAAATTAGAGTGTGTGTCACGAGTGTATGTGTTTATACCAGGAACCCGTTTCGTCGGGTTGAGCGAATGTATATAACTAGGTCAAAATTAGAATACACAGTTGGTCCCGACTCAGTCTTCCTCTCGCCTCCGACAACATAACACTGCTGGCAGCGGCGGACACAATGTACGTGTGGAGATTCTCCTATTTCGCCCTGCCAACTAACTTCGACAATGATGGAAGTACCTTCCTCTAACATATTCACCTTCGCAAACTTCTTACCACCTTTTGACGGCACGACTACTATCCAATACTTCTTAGACGAACTTGACAAGACTTACAAATTAGGGAAATGGACTGACGAAATCGCCTGCAAAACTGAAATTTACGGGACGCCCTGGCAAAATCCTCCGCGAGAATATAGCACTCCGAGGTTGTACGACCCTTCCGGCTTTTAAGAAATTGGCCATTAAAATTTTTACGAAAGACTCCCGCCCGATGACACTTCGCCTCCAGGACCTTATGACCTGTGTACAACGCCCAGACGAATCCGTATCTACTTATGCTGGCCGACTCAGAACGATTGGAAAAATATTAACAGAATGGGACGTCGACGGACAAAGCAAATCTATCAAAGACCAGACCCTTACGGTATAATTCATTAAAGGACTTCGGGCCCCTATGACACGCCGCCTCGTTATTTCTCGAACCCCCTCTTCATTTTCTGAGGCCTTGACCCTTGCCCGCACGGAAAAACACAATGAATCCCTGGCCTCTGTCCCGCTCGCCAATGCCGACCCAGTTAATTATATTACCACCTCGGACCCCATCGCCCAAATCAACGCTCGCCATGCAGCCCTCGAACTGGCCCAAGCTCAACCCCAGTCAGATTACCCAGCCCGTCGTCCTACCTATCGTCGTGACAGTCGACCTTGCTGCCGCCATTGTGGCCGACCTAACCATTTCGCCCGTGATCGTTTTTCTAACCCACATAATCGGTTTCCTTCCCGATCCCGATCGCGCTATCCGTCTCGGTCCTTTCGCTGACCCCGTCATAGCCGCCCACCTCGCCGTCACCACTGGTTCCCGGCCGCGAGCCGATGTTTACGGCAGTTCCAGATATCGATGGATGCGCGTTCCGGCCCTACGAATGTTCATGAAACCACCGCATGGCCACCGGCTCACATGATTGCTGTCTGATGTAGATATGTCTGTATGATTGTGTATGTATGTTAAGAATATTTTGTGCAATCAACTTTTGATCCATTCGACCAATGTACTTGATTACTCTCATGCACAATTTGTATTAGTTTAATTTAGGGTCCCCGTTTTAACTGACCATACCAATATCGTTTATGTCTATCATTTCGCACTTCTTACAATTGTCTACATGTTTCAGATCCGTTACGTCTCTGAGAACGCTGAAGGCCATTTCTTCAACCAGCCCAAATTTTTCCTGCTCCGCTATGTCACACCACCTTCTGAGCTCTGGCAGTATTGCACAAACCCTTATTGTAGGCGCCTTCTATTGCTTCTAATCTAAATTCCAAGGCAAGGCCGAAAGGATTCTTCGCGAAAACCTCGAACTCCGTTCATGTTCCATATTATCGGACTTCAAAAACTTGCCTTTCAGGCATTCACTGTCGACTCCCGTGCAATATCTCTCCGACTCCAAGACCTCATGATCTGCAACCAGATGGCCAATTAAGTTCATCAATGGTTGCGTCTGCCCACGATACGCCGCCTTCTTACGTCCCAAAACCCTCAATCCTTCTCCAGTACCCTAGACGCTACTCGTTTCGAAGAACGTAACGAATGTATCACCAACCGACCAAATCAGCCTACCAAAACCATAAATAACATACCTGCTTCTCCTTCAGCCTGAGCGACTATCTCAGATAAATGCACGCATCGCTGCATTACCAAGTCCACATGTTCAGATGGCATAGCCTAAGTCAATCTACAAGACATTCTGCTTTCCACCAGAAGTATCTATCGCTCCACATCCGACACTCCTATCAAAATTGAACTTAAAACGCCAAAAGCATGTCACAAAGAAAATTTGCGCCTTGCTTTAAATGAGCTCTAAAGCTGCGAAGCCATCCATGTTTACTTGGACGACCCAGAATTAGAATTAGTCGAGAGAAACTCAAGCGTCGTTAGCGCTTTTTGATTTGCCCGATATCCCCTATTTTGGTACAATGTTTTTTCCAACTCTACCAACTTTGTCTCATCTGTCAAGAATTCATTTTATTACTGTGGTATTCTTCATATTGGAATTTTCCTCATCCCTTTAATCTTGAGTTTGATCAATGGATAATATAAAAACGTTCAATGCAAATGTTTGATTGACTTACCGGTCAAGCATTTATCAATTATTCACATTAAACAGTTATTTAACAAGTATGCCTATTCCTAAAATTATTATTATCTATTATGTTATTATTTATACTATTCTTAACTAGTACAACTGGTACAACTGCTTCGTCTCATTTTACTTACCCCCAAAATTATGGGTGGCCACATCTGTCTGTGCCTCTTGTATCCCATGGAACACCACGACCAGCCCTGCCGTAGTCCTAATTATAATACTGTTAGCTAGGACTGTTTTCAAAACAATTACATACCCAGCCGCTGAGCCAAAATATCGATGAAAACACCGACTGGCTGGCGCCACCACGTTCCGTATTTACGCAAAGCTCATTTCGCGCTAGTTGGTCTGCAAGGGCGCACTCCGGCTAACCCAGTCAGAGGCACAATCATATCGCTTACCTTTTCCTCCCTAAACACCTTTTTCCCATTAACGTAACATCTGCAGACAATCACGTAACGGTAAATCTACTTATTTGTCTGCATTTTTTACATTTCAGCTCAATTACGTCTTTCCCCCTTGGTTCACCGATCAACAGGTCCATCAGATCATCAACAGATCAACAGATCAACAGATCATCTGGCCCAAGTCTGATGTATCTTGGTGAACATCTTACCTTTTGGCGCTCTGATATGTAACCCTTAAGGAAATCACGCCCTAGCGTACAACATTGCATTGCTTCTCCTCACACCAGTGTGTTAAGATTGTTTGCTGAAGATCAAGGCCCGCAGGCGCCCCTGGAGCTGAGATAGAAAATCAATAGCTGTTGCCGAATCCCCAGCTACAGACCAAAACATCTCTGGACTTGGCTCCGTTAAACTGGCGCCGCCGTTCATCCGACAATTCAACGCAGCCGATCAATACCGGAAAAAACAGCCGTCTCAACGTTGAGAAAACCTCGTCTCATCTGAAACATCAGGAACCCAAGATGCCAACATATTCAGCAAGACTTGAAGAAGGGTGAATTGGCCCCCCATGTATTATATTGTACATTATTCAATACCGTTGCTAGTGTCATAAAAATTGCGACAAAAAAACTGCTCGTGCTTTCTTTACCATTGTTTGTCATATACCTATCTTTATCTCACTTTCACTTGCCAGGTCACGCGCTTTGTCAGTATTGTTGTTGTATCTGTTTTCTGTATCTAACCGGTCTCTTCATGCCCACAGGGCCTCTAGCACCTGACCTGAATGTCTTATTATCATTCGATTCCACCCTAAGCAAACCTGACTGCTCTGATGGAGCTCCACGCGATGATGCCTCGGCACAATTCCCCGGACGCTTCCGTTACATTCAGCCCCGGTTTTCTGGCACCTGACACCACATCCAACACGTGCTAACATAATGCAAGTCAAGCTCAAGTTGCTTCCTAAGTCTCCATCTGCACCGGTCAGTCACACAACGCCTGCTAAAGACTACCATTCCTAGCGTGGCCAAGAATATAAAACAACAATATTTGACCACTCACGGAATGCCACATTTATACTCGGCATCTCCAACTGACAATGCTCTCTCCACGCTGTGACGGCGAAAGAAAGATCGCAACTTGAAGCTAACAATACAAATCATTGGAACTCGAAGCCTCACACCACAAAACAATATTCAACATCAATCAGTAAGATTTAAGATCCGAGACTAAAATAGGAAAATATACAAGCCTTCCCAAGATTCATGAGTGCCAGGGAGCCTAGCATCCCTCAGAACAGCACAGACACACGGAGATACGTGACAGTATAAGCACAGCCGAGTCATCTTAGAGTTAGATCAGCAGACCGCTTAGAGTGAGCGCAGACTGGATTAGCTCATAGTGAGAGAGAGCCTGAGAACAGAGATAGTATTAGGGCGACCATCAGCAGAGTGATGTAAGACTTGTGGTACAGTGCTGACGAGTGGGTGTTGGAACATTGCTAAGGTACAGTAAATTGATTACCACCTGCTCACAGCGCCAAGTGAAATATGTATATTGGACTTAAGGAAACAACGTACCTTCGTCAAAATACAAAAAGAGCTCCTTCTGTTACAAAATTATCATTCACAGCTAGATCCAAGAGCACATCTGGGTCACAAGGACGCGTCCTCTTCGAAGGGGGAAGGTGTTGTATTATGTTATACTATTTATGCCCGAAGCACCTTGTCAATGCGTTGAACCAGCAGCGACGCCACGTGCCAAACAACGTCATCCGACGCTGTTGCGTGACCCCCCCGCTTTTGATGTAGTGCACACTCACACGTGTGCGCCTGAGGGCTTTGTTCTGGAGACCCTTCATAAGCCAACGTGCGCTTAACAATACATTCATTCGGCTACCAAGTCTTTACCTCACAACAATGCATTACACAAGCTCATCAGTGACGATGGGAGTACCAACACTCTGTACAACATGCCAATGTGTGAAATGATAAGCTGAACCAATAACACAGAATAAAGTTTTCTTAGTGTTGAAGGGGATGATGAATGCATCAAATCACATAGAGCTCAGAGTGTAGCTCTAATGAAGGTGCAGAAAGCATCCATTGCCTATTCTTACACAAGAGTGGTGGACAGCGTCCAGTGCTGTATCACGCTGCTCAATGTGCTGCCATAAACATCTGAACGATAACTGAAAGAAGATCTGATGAGGGCACGTCATACCCTTAGATGTGTTGCTCCATCGGTCTCAGCACGTGCAAGAGATCACCTTCTGTACAATCATGTGTTTAAAACACTTATCTCGCAGCAGCGATATATGAGGGGCACATGTAGGGATTTATCTGGCGTCATGTCGAGAAGCTTGATCTACGGCACAATTAGAACTCTCTAGCCGCACAAACGAGGTTGATATCGGAACACGATCAGTGCGGGCGGAAATGTATACACGTAGTTTTCTTAGTAACGAGACTAAATCCATTCATCAGTCTGCACCCCGATTACAAGTCGATACACCTTTGCAGTTGTCCTGGTTTTCGCTGAAATGGATGGAGAAGTGCTCACCCACACGACAAAGGCATCTAGACACAGAGATGTCCCGACTGTGGGGGTTACGAATTTGTATATAAGATCTGAGCAGAGTCACACTTAGGACAACGCCCTGCACGCATCCGATCTCTTGGCCGTAAATCCTGGCAGGTAGCTGCTTACTGTGATGTTTAGTCTCTTGAAATGATTTTCAATAGATGTATCATGTGACCCTAAATCATCATATGTAGGTTGCAGGTTGTATTGATAGCTTGAACCAAATGGCGACCTTAATACAACGCAAAACATATGTACAGGTCTCAGCAGGTCAAACGGTAAAGCCCAGTGATTTCGCTTTAGAAGTATTTAGCCAGTAGCGCGTACACAACAAGCAACGCCAGAAGTCAACATGTGCATTTTACATGAAGTACCTAGGAGGGTTAGTAGATTACATACAAGTCGACGTTTCCAGACATGGGAGCCCTAAAATACGAAACTCTCCTATAATAGATTCTGGTGAGGGAGATCCTCTCAAACATGGCGTTCTGTCGACATCGAAGTCCGAGAAATCAATAAGCACATGCAGCGTGCTACGCGATTCATCATCATCATCATCATTGGTGGTTTAAGGGCGCGCCAACAACAAGGGTCATGTGGCGCCCATAACGCTAGACAAGATATATGCAAAAGAGTTTCAACATCTCACAGGGCTGAAAGTGTGTCAAGGCTAAAATGTAAATACACTGCACATGCTTCAACAAGTCAAACAGTGAAAAGGCAGGTGATAACGTCCTAAGATGGTGAGTAAATGACAATAAATGAGACACTCTTTAAAAAAGCAGCAATAGCCGTAAAGTCCACGGTTGGATGCTCTCCAAGCAGTGAATCCAGTGAGGGAGACCCGTGAAAGTAGCGCTGTCTTTTCAACCTCAAAATCTTGACAATCCACGAGAACATGTCGGGCAGACAGGCGCTCCCCACAGCGAGCACACTCGGGCGGGACATCTCTACAAAGTAAAAATAAATGTGTTGCGTCGGTGTGGCCAATGCAGAGCCTAGAGAGGATCACCTCCTCCCTCCTTGAACTCGCAGAACCTGAAAAGCGCTTACCGATCAGCGGTTTCAGGGCCCGAAGCCTTTGACCCTTTGAGTCCGTATCCCATCTGTCCTGCCATAATTTAGTAACGTGTTTTCGAATATGTGGGAACCAATCGGAGCACGGGATCCAAAAGCCCGATGGTACGGTGCCCTGTGCTGCCTGCTTCGCAGCGATATCAGCGCGCTCGTTTCCAACGATACCCGAGTGACAGGGACCCAGGCTAGTATTACTTGCTTTTTCTTGACACGCGTTTGGTGAATTCTGTGTCAGATCTCATCTAAATAATATGACGATGGCGACTTAGTACAGAAAGACTCGAGGGCCTAAAGCGAGGATAGAGAGTCAGTGAATATAACACATCGGAGCTGTCTCGATAAAAGAATGGCGTCCAGGCAGCGTAGAATTGCATACAACTCCGCAGTGAAAACCGAAGCAGCGGGCGGAAGAGTGAAACACCTCACAACATTCTCACTTACAAAGGCACATCCGACACTACGCGATTTACCACATCGTGAACACTCTGGTGGTTCGTCTCTGATGAGGCGGAGAAGATGGGAGGCCAAAAGACTCCAAGGTCTGTGACGAAGACCATCGATAGGTAAAATTGCAGATTTGCTCGCCCCTAACTTAGGCGTATGTTTCAAGCAACAACACGTCGCGTACAGTTCTGAGGTGAAACAAAACCTTTCATGCGGCAGACTAAAGCACCTTCCCGTGCCATTGTCATCTTTAGAAAGGCGCGTATAGAAACTGGAATGATTTTCTAACCGCCCAAGTAAAAATCCATAAATGAGCAGACCGTCGCTTCGGAGGGCAAATCCTTCCAAAGATTGAGTAACTAAGTTTATGTTGACCACCGAGATGAGCATTGGCTCAACAACAGACACGCAATACGTTCAACAAGGCCTGTGTCGATATCCGCCTTCCTGAGCCGGGCACAGCTCTCACTACGGGTGAGAAAGCTGTAGTGTGGTGACGCCGCCGCCCGAGCGGTACACCCACTCGAAGGCGCACTATAGTTGTTGTGTGTGAGTTCGCGTCCGGTGCTGTGCATGAGAGTATATAAGGAAATAGTGTAAGGCTAATACACATTGCTTCAGTGAACTCCTTCTCTGACTGGCACACAACACTGGTGGCAGCGGTTTCCGGCCCAGGGTAAGTGCTATCTTCTTAAATTTTAACTTTGTCTTTGTTTTCCTTACTGAGTTTTCCCCGTTCTATTATCACAACCATGCCTGACATTTTTACCAGGGAGTCTCGCCCAATGACGCTTCAACTGCAGGACATTATGACGTGTGTTCACCACTCGGACGAAACAGCATCCTCCTACGACGACCGCCTCCACGCTCTAGGAAAGCGTCTGACGAAATGGGAGTTTGACCACAAGACAAAACAAATCAAAGACCAGACTCTAACGGCCCAATTTCTCAAAGGGCTTCGTACCACCATGGTTCGCCGGCTGGTCATGTCAAACAACCCGTCTGACTTTGTCAGCGCAATCAACCTAGCCCGCTCTGTGGAGCAACATGAGAACTTAGCTTCCGGACCCCAACAGACCCCCTCCCCCCACTAGCTTTAACACCATGCCTGACTCAAGACCACTTCAGGATATCAGTGCTCGGTTGGCTGCTCTGGAATTGGCCCATGCTCAAAACATAAACGTTCGCTCTGCCCAACCTCGACCTCCGACTAACCAACCCCGCTGCTATCACTGTCAGCGGACCAACCATCTCTGGCGGGATTGTTACTACAATCCTCAGAACCGATCCCCTGCACGTTATCAGCCTCAATTTAACTTAATGACCGTATCCCGCGTCCGCCCCGCCGCGCCACCCCGCACTGCTACCAACGTAGAAACTGCTCACGTTATGGCTCCGGTACAAGACATCGCCGAGACAGTCTTGACCGCGAGATCGACAGTCCAGCTCAGATTTGACCAATTTCTTGATTAATGGTTCCACCTTTTCTCACTGATCGTCCAGCCCATTCGTGCAGACGTTCAATTTTGGAGAGAGGGAAGGAGTTAGTGTGTTTTAGTATGACGAATGATGATGTGTCAGATGATACATATTTCAACATGACCAATGATGAGGATGTGACAAGTGACAAGAGACAAGTGTTTAATTACAATAAATAATTTTCACAATTCTATGCTTTTGACAAGTATGTAGATTGATTTGGAAGACTTGCAAAAAAACTTGAACCTATATAAATATACTACTTGTGTGAATTTATAGCTGAAAATGTTGTAAATGGGGGAGGTGTAGTGTGGTGACGCCGCCGCCCGAGCGGTACGCCCCTTCGAAGGTGCAGTGTAGTCTTTGTGTGTGTGAGTTCGCGTCCGGTGCTGTGTATGAGAGTATATAAGGAAAGAGTGTAAGGTTAATAAACAAAGGTTCAGCAAAGTCCTTCTCTTACTGGCACGCAACAATGCACACGGGAGCCAAAGAATGCAGCAAGCGAGCCATTAACATCCTGATGGAGGTGGACATCAGTAAAGAACCTTTGATATTTGGGGTGTGCTGTTGACTGTCCCATTCTGATCAAGTATCCCATAGCGACCAATTCACGGCACATTTCAAGCGGAATTTCGTTGATTTCTACAATCATTCTTATCATTGTGAATGTTACCTGAAATAATTCACATCCGTAAGCTGCGACAATATCGTCATCCAAAACAACAAAAAGGAACATAAAACAACAGAGAAGCCCTCGTACTCAGAGGCGGGTCAGAAGATGACTGGCCTGGAAGCCTAAGCGGACAAAATCACAAAAGCCTAGAAAGTAAACACGGCAAAGACATATAGCATACAAAAACAACATCGGCTCACTATACCATTTGGGAGACAGGTTTCCGCTTTTCACACGGTGTGACCACGAGGGGAGTAAATGAAATTAGAATCAACACTGTTCAAGATAAAGACGAATTTGCAGACGTCCACAGACCAGGATTCTCCAAAGAGCTTCTCCATAGTGATAGAGGCAGGCAGATTCCGCGCTCACTCAGCCTCAGAATCGCCGCAATCAGTCAAAATGTGTCTAACTGTCAGTAGCTCACTGCAGAGTGGACAGGCAGGTGGTGCATAACCGTCAAGGTGATCTGAATGCGTATGACTTACAGGCAGCCTCGTGGAAATGACTTTCTGCCTCCTAAAGCTAGCAGAAGGCGAATGTCATGCCCATATTTTGAGTATAACGATAACAAGGTCAGTATTTGAGGCAGTGATAATAGGACATCGTTCCTCTGCAGAGCACCTGTGCCTTAAAACTCACATTGCCCGTGAATGTTGTTGTGCAGACGAAGTGCGTCGGCACGACGAACTGACGTAGCTGTTAGTATTTAAGGGGTCACTCGGACCCAACTGGAGGCAATCAAAGATCACAGCCCCCGTGTACGTTGGCCCCTAGTGAAATATATCAAGTGTCCCGCAAAACACAAACTCTGACGGTAAAATAAAAGTTAATGTAACGAGCGTTGCAGGCCGGGGGCAGGGGTTGTCCTGGTATATAAACCAGACCCCCGATGCCTCAGCAGGCAGAAACAGCTATTGAACGCCGGTCTGTACATTAAAACGCGAGGTCCACTTAAACAACTTATCATACATCTTGTAAGTTAACTGACAGACTCTGCCTCAGTGACAGCAGCAAGAAAGACTAGACTATCACGTCACATAACGCTCCCATACTTCATACCACCACCGAAGTCGGAACGTTACAATGGTGCCGGGTGACCTGCGGATGAACTACAACAGCTGAGGTGAGACAAAAGACCAACCACTACCTCAGGTTAGATGAGAATAGAAGACTAGAAGAGCACTGAGATATAAGGGAGATATTTATCGGCGAGCTGGCTAGCCAACAAGTTTTCGAGATCCCCTTATTTCTCATCCACGACAAGCTGGTATTGGTTTCACCAAGCGATCTAGACGCTCTGGAACACGGTCCTTGCATCTGCTGGGATATTCCCCGATCGGTTCTCACCCTCAAGAAGGATTTCGAGGAAATTCGATTCTTACTTTGTTACCAGCACGTCGAGTGGTATTTCAGCCAGAGAAACTTGGATCACGAGTGCATTTGTCACACCAAGCCTCGTACCAAGTGGTGCAAGGGCTGTGGTGCTTGCCACAATTGCGGGTGCCAGCTCACCACCACTTCCGTTGTAGGCTTGCACCGCTGTATTTCTCCGGTGTGCCTACACCGCTGCTGTGGACCAGAGGCCGTAACAATTTCTCTAGAATTTGCACGGGGACAGCACGAATCAGCAATCACCGCTGAGAGCTACACGTGCAAACCAAATCTCCCCTGCTTAATACCTCCTCTATGTAAAGACCAAGCCGTCCAGACAGTCACAGTACCCGAAGTATTGGCGCCTAAGAAGAGGAGACAAAGAGGTAATCTGCACGCGCCACCTCAAGACCTACCACCTAACTTCCGCACAAGGGACGTCGCTACGTACTTCTCCAAAATCGAAGGAGGCGTACCTGTTGCCCAGCACCCCATCGCGTCTGCACGCATCTGCAATGGACATCCCCCCATACCGCAACTCTCACAAGAGGAGCTCACTAAAAGTCCTAGATTCATCCAGTACAAGTATAAAGAGGCACTCTCCCGTCGAGCACTCGATGTCGCTCACGTGAATACAAGTTTCTCGGACACGGAAGAGGAACAGGAGGCACGGAATCTCGACGCTATTATAGCCGAGGAAGCCCGTTTAGCGAGGAGTAGTCACATCCACCACTGGAGCAGGAGTAGTGACATCCACCGCTGGAGCAGGAGTAGTCACATCCACCGCTGGAGCAGGAGCCGTCGCAGGAACAGCCGCAAAAACATTCACAAGGACAGTCGCAGATGTTTATGTAACGAGCGTTGGAGGCCGGGGGGCAGGGGTTGTCCTGGTATATAAACCAGACCCCGATGCCTCAGCAGGCAGAAACAGCTATTGAACGCCAATCTGTACATTAAAACGCGAGGTCCGCTTAAACAATTTATAATACATCTTGTAAGTTAACTGACAAACTCTGCCTCAGTGACTGCCGCAAGAAAGACTAGACTATCACGTAACATAACGCTCCCATACTTCATACCACCACCGAAGTCGGAACGTTACAATGGTGCCAGGTGACCTGCGGATGAACTACACCCGCTGATGTGAGCCAAAAGACCAACTTCTACCTGAGGGGAGATGGGAATAGAACACAAGAAGAGTACTTAGATACATATAAGGGATATATTTATCAGCAAGCTGGCTAGCCAACAAGTTTTCAAGATACCCTTATTTCTCATCCGCGATAAGCCGGTATTGGTTTCACCAAGCGATCTGGACGCTCTGGAACACGGTCCTTGCATCTGTTGGGATATTCTCTGGACGGTTCTCACCCTCAAGAAGGATTTCGAGGAAATTCGATTCTTACTTTGTTACCAGCACGTCGAGTGGTATTTCAGCCAGAGAAACTTGGATCACGGGTGCATTTGTCACACCAAGCCTCGTACTAAGTGCTGCAAGGGCTGTGGTGCTTGCCACAATTGCGGGTGCCAGTTCGCCACCACTCGGCAGGGGAGATCGGCTGCCTGACTGACACCCTGCTTGAGCGTTTGCCGGCAGGTCTGGTGTCGTTGCTGCTTGCTGTCGTTGCTGCTTGCTGCGTTTCCTGCTGCGAAGACAAGAAGAAGGAGTAGAAGACTTTTTCAAGACCTGCTCCCGGCTCGAGTCTTCGCTGCGACCAGTCTGTCCCACCGACCGCTGTTTTTACAGCTGGTCGGTGCGGTACTTTGACTCCAGCCGGCCTCACCAGCCGCTGTTTTTACAGCTGGTTGGTGTGGTGCTGTTGGACGTCAGCTGGTCTTTTCGGTAATTACCCTATCGGTCCAGGTGGTCTTGGTTTCTTGGATTCCGGCCACCTGGTACCTCTTCTTCTCAGTCCCATAACCCTACTCTTTCTCTTCTATCTCTTTTACTCTTCGGCCGGAAACCCGAGTGGTGGGACGCTTGCGTCCCGGGGTGAGCACGCTTGTTGGACCTCGTCAGTCCTTGGGCGTGTGGCTTTGGCTGGACCTATCGGTCCTCCATTGCTAAAATCCCTAATACGTAAGGCCATCTCACTTTCACCCCCGCTTAATAGAAGCGGGGCCCCTCTCAAACCCTCCACCCGGGCTGCGTCTGTGCAAGGGTACCACGGTACCTGCCCCTAGGGACTCACAAGCATAGGCCCCAGTCAGGCTCCTTTTTAGAGGCTGAGTCAGCCACCTAGGCCCCTGTTAGGTCCTGAAGAGGCACCTGCCTCCCCTCCGACTTAAACCCCCTCTTAGTGGCTGAGTCAGCCTTTTGCTCACACTTTTCTAAGGCTAGGTGCTTTCTCTAAGCACTCCCCAGTTAGGATAATACTCCAACACCCAACCCTAGCTAGGTTAATACTCCCATTAGCTTTGCTAGTAAAACTAGGACCACTTTCTTCAATTCAACTTCTCTAGCCATTTCTACCCAAAAGGTGTTAGCAAAGCTAATACCAAGTCTCTCATTTAAACTTAAACGTACAATTCATACAACCATGGCTTCCAACTCACTCTTCCGCCCCTCCAGCCCCCGTTTGAACAAAGCCAACCTGCCAAGCGGAGCTTGGCTGGTTGGCACCTACCTTTCTACCCACCAAAACTTAGCTAAAGAGTCTACCTTTAATTTGGATAAGGCCATCAGCCAAAAAGTGAAAGGTAGTTTTGAGATTATCAAGCACCAAAAAGATATCCTGATCAAAACCTCTAATCAGGAATCTACCCGAGCCCTGCTGGCCACAAAAACTTTTGGGTCGAAACCAGTCATCTTTTCTATTCACCATTCCCTTAACTTCTACCGGGGCATCATCAATGCCCCGGAAGTGTCCCATCTCTCTGATGTGGACATTGAGCACATTTTTGACTTTAAAGGTCAAAATGTGCTAGCCCTCGAAAAATTGAACCCCAACAAAAAATGCTACTCAAAGAGACCCACGTCTAAGAGACCACCGTTTTATTGTCACCTTCGACACAAAGTGTCGGGATGACTGCGGCCAAATTAAACTGGGCGACTGTGTCTACCCAGTTAGGCCGTACTACCCCCTCCCTATTCGTTGCCAAACTTGTCAAAGGTACGGGCACGTAGAATCAAACTGTAAGAACCCCACCCCACGATGCGGCAAGTGCAGTGCTAAGCACCGCACTAAAGAATGCACTTCAAAAAGCCTCAAGTGTGCTGCCTGTGGCGGCGCTCATGGGGCAGATAATCCCAAGTGCCCGACCTGGCTCCGTGAAAAAGAGGTCAACGTTCTTGCTGAGGACAAAAAGCTCCCATTTGACCTGGCCCGCAAACAAGTGCTGCAAAAAGAAAAGAGCCGCACAGTCCCAAAAAGCTGTGGTAGCAAGGCTACCACAGCAGCCCCCAGCACAGCCGGCCAGGAGCGCCCCACTCTGGCACAGCCTCAGCAACCCAAAAACACAAGCCGCCACATCCGCCCTCTAATGGAGCCACTGTTCTTGGCGCCCATCAGGCCGTCCGTCCCCCTCCCCCCACCACGTGGCGCAGACACATTTTGGCGTAGGTGGACGCCCGTTGCGGGCTGGGAGGATCTCCCAACCCGCACTAGTTCTCCGTCAGGTCTTCCGACCAAAAATCCTCCCGCCCCTCAGGCACCTAAAATCACCAGGAAGACCTGGACACCCGCAGCAGGGTGGCAAAGCCACTCTGCACGAGTGCCTGAAAAGTCTGATTTCCCCTCGCTACCTGCCCCCAAGCACTCTAAATTCACCGGTGCTCCCCTTCCCAGGCGCCGCCAAAGGCAGGCTCTGAGAAGGCCTTTAACGAGTGGCAGCCCACCCCCTCAGGGTAAAACGGCTGCCACTCAAACCAAAAATCCAAAAAGTAAATATTTCAACACAAACTGAATCTGCTCCTCTCTCTTTGGAAAGAAGCGATGCTTCTTTCCAAACAGCACCGACCACCCGCACTTGCGGATCCCAAACCGACCTCATAGGTCATTTTATGCAGTTTCAGTTTTCAAGTGACCTTGAAACGTCAGACGACAAAAGTCAGTCTGACAACGAGCTGTCCGGGACAGAGACCGTCTCTGACACCAGCAGTGCTTCAGAGACGAGCTCTGCAAAAACTGTTATAAACACTTCCAGAGCTCCCCTCCTGGAAACCCCCAGCCCCGGCTCCTCCAGCCCCGGCAGCTCACCCGTAGCAAGGAAAATTAGCTTTTCCAGACACTCCACCCCAGTTTCTCCTGCTAGCGATAGCAGCAGCAGCAGGTGCTCGTATAATCTTCGCAAGCGTAGATCCCCTAATCACAAACGTTAAAAACCACCATGGGTTCAATTCTGCAATGGAATACAAATGGCCTTATCGGGAAATTCCCGCTTTTTTCATCAATATTTGCTGAGAAAAAACCGGCACTAGCAGCATTACAAGAGACCCACTTTACTGATAAAGATAACGATAAATACAAAATCTCGGGTTACTCTTGGTATCGCCATAACGTAAACGCTGCTGTCCGTAAGGGAGGCACAGCCATCCTAATAGAAAATAGCATCCCACACAGTCACGTGCCTTTGGTAACATCACTGGACTGTGTAGCTATTAGTTTGAAAATACAACACGTCCAATTGACGGTTGTTTCAACATACATATCTCCTTCCGACCCTGATCCAACGGATCGGGAGCTCGATCAACTATTTAATCAAATAAACGGGCCTTTGTTATTACTTGGAGACTTGAATGGTCACCACCCATCATGGGGCAGCGCCACACCAAACCGTAGAGGTGAAATTATATACGACGCAATAGGTTCTCAAAATTTAGTCATCCTTAATAACGGCGCACCAACCCGCCAAGCAACGCAAAGCGGACATTCAGACTCAGCCATTGATATTTCGTGCTGCACGCCTAGAATTGCGTCACTGTTTACCTGGGATGTCGAAGACAACCCAGGCATGAGCGATCACCTCCCAATCAAAATCAGTGTCCCCCAAGGAGCACTCGACCGCGTTGATCTGTATACCCCTTCCTGGAATCTAAAACGAGCGGACTGGACAAAATTTGAGGCAGAGGTCGACCTCACACTGGTCACCGAAGGTGACCCACACTCGGCAGACATTGAATTAATACTAAGAGCCATAAGCTCGGCAGCACAAGTAGCAATACCAAAAACCAGAGGACCCCGAAAGAAAAATGGAGCCCCATGGTGGAACGCAGAGACGGCACACGCCAAAGCTCAAATGATTAGAGCCCGCAAGGCATATGAGAGGAGGGCACACAGCCCTACTCGATCCGCACTTCGGGCAGCAAAAGAACACTTTCGAAACACGTGCAAGCGGGTTCAAAAGGACAGTTTCAACTCTTTTGCCTCCAAATTCAACCGCTTCACTCCCACCACCCAAGTTTGGAAAACCATTAGAGCTTTCTCTGCGAAGCGACCACCCCGTGGACCTTTCCCTCAACTAAAAATAGCTGGCCAACCCATCACCGAACCTAAGGAAGTCATGGATAAATTTGCTGATCATTACGCCAGTGTCGCAGCTAATAATTCATACAGCCAGCGCTCCAAAGACCAGGCAGAATGGTGCAAAAAGCACACATTCATCAATTACGGTAATCAAGAGTACTATAACGTACCTTTTACAATGACCGAGCTAAATTACGCCATTAGCAAGTGTGGAAACACTGCAGTGGGCCCTGACGAAATTCACTACTCTTTTTTCAGGCACCTCAGCCAAACAGCACTAAAGTACCTGCTTTCGGCCATTAACAACATGTTTCTTAGCGACTCTTTCCCCACAACGTGGCGAGAGAGTATAATCATTCCCCTTCCAAAACCTGGCAAAGAAAAAACAGACCCAAAAGGTTATCGCCCAATTTCGCTTACTAGCTGTGCTAGCAAGCTTGTCGAGCGCATGGTAAACGTTAGACTTCACGAGATCCTCGAAAAGAAGCTTGATGCTATGCAATCAGGCTTCCGGCGCGGGCGAGCCACCACTGACAATCTGGTGAAACTAGTCAGTGACATCCAGAATGGCTTTTACAAAAAGCAAGTAACAATAGCTGCTTTCTTAGACATTAAATCGGCGTTCGATCGCGTACAAAAAGACGCCCTTTTGTTTAAATTAAGCAAGCTAGGAATTCGTGGCCACCTTGCAAAATTCATTGAAAACTTCCTCAAGGACCGAAAATTTAAAGTCCGTTGTGGCCACACATTCTCCTACCTGGCAACCCAGGACCAAGGCACACCCCAGGGTAGCGTTCTGTCCCCCACCCTCTTTTTAGTAATGATCAATGATCTCTTCGCCAAAAAGCTACCGCCTGGAATAAATTACTCCCTTTTTGCGGACGATGTCGCCATTTGGAAAGCCACTGCAATCGATACCAGGCGGTATAATGAACCAGAATTTCAACATGCAACTACGCAGTTGCAGGATAGCTTAAACGACATCGATAATTGGTGTAGTTTAATGGGTCTATCACTCTCGGCGGAAAAATCATCAGTCGTTGTCTTTGCCAGAGCGCATTCCAGACACGACCCTCCACGACTCCAAATCTCGGGTAAACCTATTGAATGCACCAATAGTTTCAAATTCTTGGGCGTCACCCTAGATTCCCGATTGAGTTTCAATGAGCATATCACCAAAGTCGTCTCTAGCTGTCAAAAGCGAGTCAACATTCTCCGCATGCTCGGCGGCACAGAGTTTGGCGGGGATCGAAAGACCCTGCTTATGCTCTACAAGTCCCTGATTCGGTCCATCCTCGAGTATAATTCGTTCGTTTTTGACTCGACGAACAAGACCAATAAATTAAAGCTAGAGCGAGTCCAAAATGCCAGTATCCGGGCAGCCACAGGCGCGCTCAGAGAATCCCCCATCACCAGCCTGCTAACTGATAGCGGGCTATGCCCATTGCAGACAAGACGCGACGCCCAGCTTATTTCTTACTACATTAAGGTCCAATCCACCGAAAACCACCCGGCAAAACAATGTTTTGCCCATCCCAGACGAGCAAATAAAGCCACTCTGCAGAAGTGGCCCCCATTTAAGCACAGAGTAGCGAAAACCCTGGAAAGCCTCAATCTTGCACTGCCAGCAACAATAGGCAAACCCCCACTCTCCCGCTTTTGGACTCGGAAAGAGCCCAAAGTGGAATTTCTTTTACTTCCCGTAAAACAGACTTCACAGAGGAAGAAGTCTCCCAGAAATTCCTAGAATTCCAATCTTGTAACGCGGACAAGACTTTTATATTTACAGACGGCTCCAAAATAGGCGATAAAGTAGGCCTCGGCATCTGGGGGCAAAATATTTGCCTTCAGAAAAGACTTCCGGACAACTGCTCCATCTTCACAGCCGAGGCTGTTGCCATCCTAAATGCATTAGCCATAATCAGAACCCAAAATATCAACTCAGCCGTCATCTGTTCAGACTCTAAATCTGTCCTGCAGGCCGTCAGTAACGTAGTCAACCCCAGCCACCACGTTATAGCAGATATTCAGAAAGGTATCGATGATACCCCTGATGTCTCTTTTCTTTGGATCCCGGGCCACTGCAAAATTCAAGGAAATGAAAAGGCCGATGAGCAGGCAAAAAAGTCCCTAGAACTTAGAGAGATCGCACCCTTAACGTGGTCTGGAGACGATAGCAAAGCTCTCCTCCAGGACACCATCCGGAAGCAAATTCAAAATGACTGGACTACAAACCACAGCGCCCACCTATTCTATATCAAGCCTAACATCGGCTACTGGCCCAGTTCCAACCAAAAGAGTCGCCGGCGCGAGGTTATTCTAACCAGACTCAGAAATGGACACACAAAATTAAATGCCTATTGGAACGCGGGTACCTGTGGTACCTGCGACGCAATGGAGAATCCCTATCACATTCTCATCGATTGTCCCCAGCACAATACCCATCGGCAACCCATGCTAGATTACTGCCGAACCCAAAACATCCCTGTAGACCTAAAAACTCTGCTCGGAAACGACCATCCTGAGCTACTCGAAAAAGTCTTTACATTCCTAAAGGACTCTGGGCTAGAGAAGTTTCTATAAATCACCACTCCCAGTATATATGATGGAGGGTGCATGGTGCACCCCCAAAGTAGGACTTGCCTATTTTCCAATCATAGAAGATCCACTGCGAAATTTAAACAATAGTTTTGTAACCTTTAAATGGTTCATTGTAGGCTAAGGATAGGTTATGTTAGGCTAACTTTGAAATCAGGTTAGGTTAGATAGGTTAGATTTCTTCACCGCAGTGATACCTTTCACTGCAGGTCTATACTAACCACACCTATACTCTTACTAACAATCTAACTATCCTCTCACACTTCTTTCTCTGCGCGGCGGCTGCCCAGCCGGAGAGGGGAGCTGCAACTTCACCTCCGGGTTGCAGGGTAAATTCGCGGCACCCTGGCCAGGTGTTTAGCGCACTTTCTAAAATACGAAATTATTGAGTTAACGGAGGTTTTCGAGTAACGTATACAAGCGGACATCAATAGCTGACACACAAAATTCTAAATTCTAAATTCCAAATTCTAAATTTCAAATTCTAAATTTAAGGTCTTCAACCACAGGAATAACCTTCGCACTCTGCGGGTCTAAACTTATTAAAGACCTCCCTTGGCATGGCTATGCCATTGCCACCGACCGTCCATTTGCAAGCTAAAACATCTTGCAACCCATTACTTGAAATAACTCCCATTGCTTTAACAGACTAACGTAGCTTGCCCTCACACAAAATTCTAAAATTCTCCCACACACTCCTTTAGAGGCGGGCAAAGGTGCTATGCACAGAACGCCTAATAAAAAGCCAATTGACTTGACTTGACGCCACCACTTCCGTTGTAGGCTTGCGCCGCTGGAGTTGTCCGGTGTGCCTACACCGCTGCTGTGGACCAGAGGCCGTAGCAATTTTTCTAGACTTTGCACGGGGACAGCACGAATCAGCAATCACCGCTGAGAGCTACACGTGCAAACCAAATCGCCCCAGCCTAATATCTCCTCTGTGTAAAGATCAAGCCGTCCAAACAGTCCTAGTACCGGAAGTAGTGACGCCAAAGAAGAGGAGACAAAGAGGTAAGCTGCTCGCACCACCTCAAGACCTACCACCGAACTTTCGCACAAGGGACATCGCTACGTACTTCTCCAAAATCGAAGGAGGCGTACCTGTTGCTCAGCACCCCATCGCGTCTGCACACATCTGCAATAGACATCCCCCAATACCGCAACTCTCACAAGAGGAGCTCACTAAAAGTCCTAGATTCATCCAGTACAAGTATAAAGAGGCACTCACCCGTCGAGCACTCGAAGTCGCCCACGTGAGTACAAATTTCTCGGACACGGAAGAGGAACAAGAGGCACGAAATCTTGAGGCTATTATAGCCGAGGAAGCCCGTTTAGCGAGGAGTAGTCACATCCACCGCTGGAGCAGGAGTAGTCACATACACCGCTGGAGCAGGAGCCGTCGCAGGAACAGCCGCAGGAACATTCACAAGGACAGTCGCAGAAGCAGTCACAGGAGGAGCACTCGGACCTGTCGCTGTCAAAGCAGTCGGAGCAACAGCTGTCGAGGAAGACGAAAATTGGGATTGAAACCAAAGGTATATAGTGTAATAATTTTGTGTGTGTGTATTGTATTATGAACCCAGATGTTGAGATGGCCTTGGGACACCGTGCCGAGCAGGCGATGCCACTCCTACCTCCTGACTCCCTTGACACAGAATCAGTAATAGAAATAGGCCGACAACTATTGTATAATAGACGAGCTGAATGCCATCTGAAAAAGCTAAAACCTTTTGACGGACTTACAGCCAAAGGACTGACCGAATGGATCGAGACGATCGATAAGGTCCACCAAAATTGTAATGACGTTGATGAGACAACGTTGGTAGCCGGTAGCCAGTACCTGACAGGTACGGCTGAACGATTCTACTACAACTGGACGCGGAACGCCAGGCCCTCCGACAGGAAATGGTATGACTTCAAACGAAAACTCATTGAAGAGTATTCAAAATTGACAGACGCAAATAGTTTGCACATGCAGCTGTCTCATTCCAAAGAGCAGGCGCATGAATTACTCGAACAGTACGGAAACAGGTTTATGACAAACGTTTTCCAAGCCTACGGGCAACATGCAGATGACCTCCCTGATATCACCAAGGCGCAACTCATTAGGCATTGTTCGGACGGCCTAAAAGATCAAAGAATCCGTATCACGCTCATCCAAACAGAGCCCAAAACTATGGCTCGCACTAATCGAGATCGCTTTGGAAGCAAAGCGAAAGAACCTGATAATCGACCAAAATGGTGCATACGCTGATCCCCACCTGTCTGCAGAGGAACCAATGGTTGTCAATACAGTCCAGGTCTTCAAGTAAGAAATGAAAAATGAGGTAATGTCTGTCTTGAAATCCGCTTTAAACAAACTAAAACCCAAAGTAACTACAACGTCATACTCGCAGGTGAACCAGGTGCCAGAACAATCCAACCCGTCCTACGTACCAAACGCTCCGCAACAACAGGTAAGGAGAACACCGCCCGATCGATATCAGGAAAGACCGCCCCAACATTACGAACGTAACGGTTAAACAACTGACCAAAGAAGGCATCAGTTTACCGATACAGGTACTCCAATTTGCAGCTTCTGCTATATTGTGGGACACATCCAAAGGAAATGTAAGGGAATGTACTGGTTGCAGAACAATCAACCACGACAGCAGCAGCCCAGAGGCCAACAGGTACAGGCTGTAGCGATTGGTTTTGCATTTCCTTTAAAACGTCTCCGTTTCTGCCGATTACCAAAGCTGTGAATCTATACATTTAGTCGTCCCCGCAGCCCACGCTCTGGCGTTTACCATCTATCACTAAATATCCCAAATCTTTACAGCCATCAGGTCGTGACCAGACAGTTCTACAGCCCGTTCTAACCCTATCACTAACATATCCTGAAACCAAATCTTTTACACCCATCTGGCCGTGACCAGACACGTCTACAACCAGTTCTAACCGGTATATGCCACCTCCTCGTATCCATTGCCTCAGAACTTCATAGGCGTAAAAATCTTTTTGAACTGTTTATTTGAAATATATTTACTGTCTTGTACTCCTGGCGCGACCGATGCTTATGTGTTTGATAGGACTGTATGATTACTCTTACCTGATGTATTCAAAAACTCTGTAACATTCTATTGCATTGATTATGTATTGACTGACTTGTTAAAACCTACTGACGGGCCTGAACGCGTCGCGGGACGTCACACACCAGGCGGTGCTCGCGGGTGTTGTGTGGGGTGCTTAAAAACGCGTATCAGCTCGGCAGTAGGTCGAGATCCAGAGGCTTGCCTGACTGACACCCTGCTTGAGCGTTTGCCGGCAGGTCTGGTGTCGTTGCTGCTTGCTGTCGTTGCTGCTTGCTGCGTTTCCTGCTGCGAAGACAAGAAGAAGGAGTAGAAGACTTTTTTCAAGACCTGCTCCCGGCTCGAGTCTTCGCTGCGACCAGTCTGTCCCACCGACCGCTGTTTTTACAGCTGGTCGGTGCGGTACTTTGACTCCAGCCGGCCTCACCAGCCGCTGTTTTTACAGCTGGTTGGTGTGGTGCTGTTGGACGTCAGCTGGTCTTTACGGTAATTACCCTATCGGTCCAGGTGGTCTTGGTTTCTTGGATTCCGGCCACCTGGTACCTCTTCTTCTCAGTCCCATAACCCTACTCTTTCTCTTCTATCTCTTTTACTCTTCGGCCGGAAACCCGAGTGGTGGGACGCTTGCGTCCCGGGGTGAGCACGCTTGTTGGACCTCGTCAGTCCTTGGGCGTGTGGCTTTGGCTGGACCTATCGGTCCTCCATTGCTAAAATCCCTAATACGTAAGGCCATCTCACTTTCACCCCCGCTTAATAGAAGCGGGGCCCCTCTCAAACCCTCCACCCGGGCTGCGTCTGTGCAAGGGTACCACGGTACCTGCCCCTAGGGACTCACAAGCATAGGCCCCAGTCAGGCTCCTTTTTAGAGGCTGAGTCAGCCACCTAGGCCCCTGTTAGGTCCTGAAGAGGCACCTGCCTCCCCTCCGACTTAAACCCCCTCTTAGTGGCTGAGTCAGCCTTTTGCTCACACTTTTCTAAGGCTAGGTGCTTTCTCTAAGCACTCCCCAGTTAGGATAATACTCCATCACCCTACCCTAGCTAGGTTAATACTCCCATTAGCTTTGCTAGTAAAACTAGGACCACTCTTCAATTAAACTTCTCTAGCCATTTCTACCCAAAGGTGTTAGCAAAGCTAATACCAAGTCTCTCATTGAAACTTAAACGTACCATGGCTTCCACCTCTCTCTTCCGCCCCTCCAGCCCCCGTTTAAACAAAGCCAACCTGCCAAGCGGAGCTTGGCTGGTTGGCACCTACCTTTCGGCGCACCAAAACTTGGCAAAAGAGTCAACCTTTAATTTGGATAAGGCCATCAGCCAAAAAGTCAAAGGTAGTTTTGAGATTATTAAGCACCAAAAGATATCCTGATCAAAACCTCTAATCAGGAATCTACCCGAGCCCTGCTGACCACCAAAACTTTTGGGTCGAAACCTGTCATATTTTCTGTTCACCACTCCCTTAACTTCTACCGGGGCATCATCAATGCCCCGGAAGTGTCCCATCTCTCTGATGTGGACCTTGAGCACATGTTTGACTTTAAAGGTCAAAATGTGCTAGCCCTCGAAAAGTTGAACCCCAACAAAAATTCTGCCCAAAAGACCCACGTCTACGAGACCACCGTTTTATTGTCACCTTCGACACAAAGTGTCGGGATGACTGCGGCCAAATTAAACTGGGCGACTGTGTCTACCCAGTTAGGCCGTACTACCCCCTCCCTATTCGTTGCCAAACTTGTCAAAGGTACGGGCACGTAGAATCAAACTGTAAAAACCCCACCCCACGATGCGGCAAGTGCAGTGCTAAGCACCGCACTAAAGATTGCACCTCAAAAAGCCTCAAGTGCGCTGCCTGTGGCGGCGCTCATGGGGCAGATAATCCCAAGTGCCCGACCTGGCTCCGAGAAAAAGAAGTTAACGTTTTGGCTGAGGAAAAAAGCTCCCGTTTGACCTGGCCCGCAAAGAAGTGCTGCAAAAGAAAAGAGCCGCACAGTCCCAAAAAGCTGTGGTAGCAAGGCTACCACAGCAGCCCTAGCACAGCCGGCCAGGAACACCCCATTTCCAAACATCCTCAGCCACCCAAAAACACAAGCCGCCACATCCGCCCCCTAATGGAGCCCCTTTTCTTGGCGCCCATCAGGCCGTCCGTCCCCTCCCCCCACCACGTGGCGCAATCACTTTTTGGCGTAGGTGGACGCCCGCTGCGGGCTGGGAGGATCTCCCGACCCGCACTAGTTCTCCGCCAGGTCTTCCGACCGAAAATCCTCCCGCCCCTCAGGCACCTAAAATCACCCGGAAGACCTGGACACCAGCAGCAGGGTGGCAAAGCCACTCTGCACGAGTGACTGAAAAGTCTGATTTTCCCTTGCTACCTGTCCCCAAGCACTCTAAATTCACCGGTGCTCCCTTCCCAGGCGCCGCCAAAGGCAGGCTCCGAGAAGGCCTTTAACGAGTAAGCAAGCGGCAGTAGGTAGGTAGGTCCACACACGTCCACACTGTGCTACTCTCCTCAATACAACGCTTGGTCCTAGACATCGCCGGCTCTTCTCTCTCATCTTCATGACCGAAAACAACTTCACACCGGTTACATCGGTTACATTGGCGCCTTGTGACCCGGATTCTACAACCGCTGGTGTTACAATTCCAACTACTTGCGTCACATCTTCAACCACTGAAACTGAAGCCTCTTCTACTGCAACCGTCGGTGCCACCTCTGCTTCTATCTTCGCATCTTCATCTGCCTCTTCATTACTAGTACCCGCTCATCTCCGCCTCACCAACGGTCTCGTCCGGTCCCTAAACGCCGTAGTTTACAAAATACCTATTTATTGCGGACACTACAGTTTCAGGCAAGTGACCCCCGCTGAACAGGACCAATTTTAACACGGGACTTGCCTGTGCTGGGACTTTCTTACTTCAGTTATCCGGCTAGAAATCTGTTTCGAAGCGGTGAAGGAAAATATTTGCCCCAACATCAACTCTGGTGGGAACTCACAAAAGAAAAAGACCATCTCTGTGACTGCCACCTGGAGCCCTGCACCTACTGTTGTTCTCTCTGCGGAAATTGCCACATCTGCGGCTGCAATTTAGCCACTACCTCAACAATCAACCTTCATCGTTGCAACTGTCCGCTTTGCCTCTCTCGGAAATAAGATAATATATATGAATATATATATATATATATATATATATATATATATATATATATATATATATATATATATATATATATATATATATATATATATATATATTCTTGGGCTGTTGATCGATTTTGGGACTCTCTGATTGTTGGAAAGTAGCATCAATATTGTATATGTCAATTTTGTCCGTATGTTTGTAACTGTTGCAGTTCCGAAAACCTGATTTTTTAAGTGACAAATCGACCGGTTTCATTTATAGTTATATTTATATATATTCATATATATATATATATATATATATATATATATATATATATGAATATATATAAATATAACTATAAATGAAACCGGTCGATTTGTCACTTAAAAAAATCAGGTTTTCGGAACTGCAACAGTTACAAACATACGGACAAAATTGACATATACAATATTGATGCTACTTTCCAACAATCAGAGAGTCCCAAAAATCGATCAACAGCCCAAGAAAAGATAGCCACTTTCAAGCTAGATCACATTAAAGAACCCTTAAAAACAGGCCTCATTGAAGCTCTTACGAGAAATTTAGATGTTTTTGTACTCAACGATAAGGAGCTTACTTTTTACCAATGCAATGGAAATAGAAATTGACACGAAAGGCCATCCCCCAATTCGGCAAAAACCGTACCGTTTGCCACTTGCTCATCGAGCAATGATGGGCGATCACATCAATGAAATGTTAGAAGCCGGAATTATCACGCGTAGTAATTATCATTGGCTATCTGCAGTGATTATTGTCCCTAAGAAAGATGGAACAGAAAGAGTTTGCATTGATGTTCGAAAAGTAAACGCAATAATCGTTGTACAAGCCTCCAGTATCCCTTCAACAGAAGACATATTTTACTCTCTCGGTAAATCCAAATTCAGAAGTTGTCTCGATTTAAAATCAGGTTTTTGGCAACTAGGAATAAAAGAGTCCCATAAAGATAAGACAGGATTTTCTATAGGTGATCAATTATTCCGTATGGAAGTGATGCCGTTCGGAATTGCGGCAGGGCCTGCGTATTTCCAAAATTTGATGAACAAAGTTTTGGGTGACGCAAGAACCTATGCGTTAGCATTTTTACATGATATCATTGTATTCAGTGAAACCTTCGAAGACCACATTCATCATCTTGAACTCGTGTTTGAACGTCTTATCAAAGCAAATCTCAAACTCAAAATCTCAAAGTATGACTTTTTAAGAGAAAATTTGAACTATCTTGGTCACATCATTACAAAAGACGGTATCTCTGTTGACCCCGAGAACATCAAAGTAATGCAAAACATGCAACCGCCTAAAAACGTTCTTGAAGTAAAATCATATCTTGGAATGACATCTTACTATCGCAAGTATTTGCCTGACTTCAGTAAAATTGCACGCCCCCTTACTGCCTTTACCAGAAAACATGCAAAGTTTCAATGGAATGATGAGGCCCAAATAACCTTTGAGACACTAAAAGAGTGCTTGATTCAAGCCCCTATTTTGGCCTTTCCTGATATCTCTCTGCCTTTTGACTTGTACACAGATGCGTCAAATTATGCTTTAGGCGCAGTATTAATGAAAAAACAATCAGGTCATCCCCGAGTTATCCAGTATGTTTCCCATCAGTTTAGAGACGCACAAAAAAATGGCCCACCATCGAGCGCGAAGCTTACGCCATTGTTTAATGTCTACAAAAACTGCATCCGATCGTGCTAGGCGCAGATCTCACTGTTTATACAGACCACAAGCCCCTCAAGCATTTGTTTACAAGTGAAATGAAAAACCCGCGTATTCAACGTTGGGCCATCATGCTAGGAGAATTTGGTTGTAAAATAGAATATATTAGCGGACCCCAAAATGTCATTGCGGATACCTTGTCTCGACTGCACAATACCGATATAACTGTGGAATCAACGGAAAACAAAAATTTCGATTGGAAAGGAGAAACAAATGTTATTGATTTAGGACAGAGACATCATGTTACCCAGCAAGAAGTAGAAACAAAAACCCAAAGTCTTGAGCTTGATTACAAAAACTTTGATCCCGCTACAATGCCCTCGCTTCAGGCCGCAGACGACGATCTGCGTCCGATTTTCTCAGAACTAATAAAAAACGCCCCCAATGGCTCGCTTCACGACAAATATTGTTTACAAAACGGTACTCTGTTCCATATCAGTTCAGGCACAAAAACTAGACCCCACACCCGGCGCCAACTGGTGTTACCAACCAGCTGCCGTAAACGTGTCCTCAGTGAGTTATATGATGGTTTCTTTGGAGGTCATCTGATAATTGAAAAGACAACAGATAAGATACAAAAATCATATTTCTGGCTCACTATGGTGAAAGACATCAAAGATTATGTGTAAACATGTGAAACATGCAACTGAAAGAAGCTCAGAAAAGAGCGTCGACCAATGCTGGACATGCCAATGCCTCGATATCCTATGGATATCGTTGGCATTGACACTTGTGGCCCATTCCCACTCTCAGACAATGACGATCAATATGTTTGCACAATAGTTGCTGATTCCAGCGGATGGCCTGAAGCTTTTTCCATCCCAGATAAATCAGCTGATGCTATTGCTAGAATTCTTTTGGAAAACTTCATACCTAGACTTGATTGTCCAAGCCTTATCATCAGCGATCAAGGCACTGAATATTGCAATACAATATTAGATACTGCAATGAAAGAATTAGGCATATCCCGCATTCATACTTCAAGTTACCAAGCACAAAGCAATGGTAAAACATAGATATTCCATAAAATAATGAATGAAATGATTGCCAAAAAGATTAGCGAAAACCAAGGACAATGGGATTTAGTATTAGATTCTTGCTTAGCAGCCTACCGTACCAGTAAACAAGAATCAACTCGATGTTCCCCATTCTTCATTATTTACGGACGTGATCCAGTCTTAGGTATTGATGGTATCCTCAAAATTCGTGAGCATTACAATGGAGAAGATTACGTTCCCCTCATGTTTGAACGACTCATGATGCTTATCAACAAGTGATACAAAATGTTGAGGATTCTAGAGCACACAATAGAGATCTTTTATCACGGAAGGCACAAAAATCCACTTTTAAGCCCGGAGATGCAGTTTACTATTATGACCCAACAGTCAAACCAGGTGACTCAACTAAATTTACATTGTATTGGAAACCATACTTTCAGATTTTAGAAAAGAAAGGCGAAGAAAACTATTCGATTAAAAACACAATTTCTGGGAACACAAAAGTTGTTCATTCTGAAAATCTTAGGCATCGAGATAATAATGATGTTTGGAATAGAAGATATACAAAAATTCATCCCCCAGTTAGAGTACCAACAAGGACAACTCTTCATCATGAGGAACCACTTAGATTCCAACCAATGCGGACCGTGCGATTACCGGTAAGTGATCGAGCATGGTACAAACGAAGGATTAAAGACGAAGAAATTCGTCCATCTAAATCCTTGCGAGCAGAAACAGGCATGTTCCCACAGGAGGAACCACAGGATCCAGAACCAACGTCTCACTTTTCCAATCGCTCCACTTCATTATCGGATGAGGAGGAGAATGTAGGACAACTGTTACAAAATTCTGAAGACACCCCAGGACCCCCACCGGTAAAATTTAGGTTCGAGAAACCAAGGATCCGCTCCTGAGTCTCCCCATATACACTCTACGGGAATCAAACGCTTTAGCTCTTTTAGTGAGTTAGACGTTGACAAACGACAGCGCAGCCAGACTGATACCCAATATCCTACAACCGATATGGGTATTGCACACATTGACAGAGCCTTGTGTAATTTTACGGATGATCAGGAATATGACAATCCGTCAACATGGGTAACGCTTGTTCTTCAGTATACTGCTCTATTTGTACTTATGTTGGTTCTGCTTCAAGTAATGCCATATGAACGCATTGATTATTTTGGATTTTAATCAATAAACAATAACGCATTGATTATATTTCAGTTGTAATCATGACTTTAGTAATTGGTCTTTATGTATGTTGCAGGTCTGTCATGGCTTCAAAGGCGATACTCCTGGTCTGGTTATGGCTCTTCATCGTCTCAAACGCGATGGAAACGACAACTCCTGTGGACCCAAAGACTGTGGACCCAAAGGACCCAGGTCATCTGTTCATCCCATTAGGAAAAATATCCCCCAGTTATAGCTCTTGGGCTACAACCCTTTCACTAAGTACCATACCATTTCGCAAACAATTGAACTTGGTATCAGCACAAACAAAAGATATTCTCCGCCTGACAGAAGGAATCCCTAACAATTATTATCGGACAGAAAACGTCTCTGCTCTTTTGATGCTTGATCATGATATGAATGTAACCAAACATTCAATCAGTCAGTTGATGCATGAACATGCCATCCTTATCCAACTGTATGGTCCTCTGATTGGTATGCGCACTCGTAACCCATCTCCAGCCACCCAAAACCGCCGACTCAAAAGAGGCATTATCGATGATATTGGTAGTGCAATGAATTATATCCTTGGAACCGCCAATGAAACAGAAGTAAAGCATTTGGTAAATAACATAAAACTTGTGAACCGTAAAGAAACCATATTAGCTCACGCCTTTAATGGTACCATGCATGTTCTGAAATCTACCTTAGTAGCCACTACTTCAAACCGCAAAGTCTTACGCCTTCTCAGAAAAAAGTAGCAATCCTAGACGATACCCACCGCCGCATGTATCATCAATTGAAAGATGCGACTCCTGTCAACATTTTGTATGCTCTAATTGAACATTCAGAAAATGTACAACTAGTGACCCGCACCCTGCAGTCAACTCATCTTGAATTACAAGATGTCTCACATAAAATCGCACTAGCACAAGTAGGAATCCTACATCCTGGTCTGTTGCCCGCTCAGAACTTTGATAGAGTCATTCGCCAGATAAGAAAAGAACTACCAAGTAACTTTGTACTCCCATATGAGTCAGCAAATAAATATGTTGAAATGGCAAAACCTAAAGTAATACAGACTCGTAATGGCTAGCACTTCATGTTCTTTGTACCACTTCTACATACACTGCATATTTATGATGTTTTTCGATTCTTTCCCTATGAAGTCCCTCACGGACATCACAATCTCTCACTTGGATACCTTCCATCAGAACCAAAATTATTGTTGATCTCGGAAAATCGTCAGCGATATATTCAACCTGAGGAATTCGAAATCAGAACTTGTCTACTAGCCCAAACACCTTATTGTCAACTCAACGAACTCGCATGTTCCGCCATGACTTCAACCTCTTGCGTAATATCACTCTTTCCGCATGACCAAAAAGATGTTGATAAGTTCTGTAGTCCAATACTACAAACAACCCGTGGTACTGCCAAAGCTTATTATCTTACCGAAGGCCAATGGCTTGTGGTATTTGCGAAACCATTCTCCTTAACCATCGTTTTTTCCAATCAACTCCGCCCAACCGACTAAAAAAGAATTGAATCCACCGTCTCGATAGTAGATCTGAATCCCGAATGTTCTGCTTCTGTTGACAACTTCTCCTACCACCTTACCATGCCCGAGAAACGTTTCTCACTCTTCCTCCATTCCCAGCCCAACTACTGATTGATGATCATCCGCTCCCTATTTGGAAACCTACGTGGACACGTGCTCTTCGCAAAGCAAGAACACTCCCCAACTCAACACTTCCTGTTTTATCTCCGATACGCACCACTGGTGTCTCGGCCGCCTCATACTTTGATGAAATCGAAAACAAACAACTAGAAACAGTAATCGACGACCCTTCAGCTTACCACACACAGTGACTCTTAATCATTGCTATTGGCATCATAACAATAATGGTCCTTGTCTTATGCTGTAAATCCTGTCGCCATTGTTGTATGAATGGACATCCATTCAACATCATTGGGCATTATGAACCTGAGCCAGAGCCAGCCATGGAGCTATCACCTCTGTCGCCATTTCAGATAGCATCACGACCTGACAATCGCTATGTTATGGTCACATAGCCAGCACCACCAGTTTCCCCCGGGCCACCGTGAGGCCTCTCCCTTGGATTGACGGCTTGGCCCACCGTCCACCATCCTCCGCATCATGGCTCTGCACCTTTGCTGCAGCAGCCCTCGAGTTGGCACTATTGGGTGCCAACTATGATGCTGTTCCGAATGAATGTTGAGCACCCAATATCGTGAAATGTATTAGTGAATATTATATCGTGATATGTGTATGTATGTCTGTATTGGTCAGCATACCAATATTGGATTATTTCGCGTACACCTGTTAAAAGGTTCATATCCTGCCCACAGCCAATGAGAGGTGCAGCTTTCTAAGCTTCCTGCAGCTCACTATGTATCCCTAAAATAAATCTTTACAGCCATCTGGCCCGTGACCAGTCAGTTCTAACCGTTATATGCCATCTCGTATCTGCTGCGTCCAGACTATCATAGGCGTAGTAAGCTTTTTTGGACTGTTTATTTGAATACGCGTACTGTCTTGTACTCCCGGCGCAACCGATAGCTTATTTGTTTGATAAGAATCTATGATTATAGATTACTTTATGAACTCAAACACTCTTGAAAATTATGTTTCATTGATTACATATTGACTGACTTGTTAGAAACTACTACGGGCCTGCACGCGTTTTGGGACGTCACACACCAGGCGGTACTCCCGGGTGTTGTGTGGTATGTTTAAAAACGCGTGTCAGCCCCGCAGTAGGGTAAAACGGCTGCCACTCAAACCAAAACCCAAAAGGTAAATATTTCAACACAAACTGAATCTGCTCCTCTCTCCTTGGAAAGAAGCGATGCTTCTTTCCAAACAGCACCAGCCACCCGCACCTGCGGATCCCAAACCGACCTCATAGGTCATTTTATGCAGTTTCAGTTTTCCAGTGATCTTGAAACGTCAGACGACAAAAGTCAGTCTGGCCACGAGCTGTCCGGGACAGAGACCGTCTCTGACACCAGCAGTGCTTCAGAGACGAGCTCTGCAAAAACTGTTATAAACACTTCCAGAGCTCCCCTCCTGGAAACCCCCAGCCCCGACTCCTCCAGCCCCGGCAGCTCACCCGTAGCAAGGAAAATTAGCTTTTCCAGACACTCCACCCCAGTTTCTCCTGCTAGCGATAGCAGCAGCAGCAGGTGCTCGTATAACCTTCGTAAGCGTAAATCCCCTAATCACAAACGTTAAAAACCACCATGGGTTCAATTCTGCAATGGAATACAAATGGCCTTATCGGGAAATTCCCGCTTTTTTCATCAATATTTGCTGAGAAAAAACCGGCACTAGCAGCATTACAAGAGACCCACTTTACTGATAAAGATAACGATAAATACAAAATCTCGGGTTACTCTTGGTATCGCCATAACGTAAACGCTGCTGTCCGTAAGGGAGGCACAGCCATCCTAATAGAAAATAGCATCCCACACAGTCACGTGCCTTTGGTAACATCACTGGACTGTGTAGCTATTAGTTTGAAAATACAACACGTCCAACTGACGGTTGTTTCAATATACATATCCCCTTGCGACCCTGATCCAACGGATCGGGAACTCGCACAACTATTTAATCAAATAAACGGGCCTTTGTTATTACTTGGAGACTTGAATGGTCACCACCCATCCTGGGGCAGCGCCACGCCAAACCGTAGAGGTGAAATTATATACGACGCAATAGGTTCTGAAAATTTAGTTATCCTAAATAACGGCGCACCAACCCGCCAAGCAACGCAAAGCGGACATTCAGACTCAGCCATTGATATTTCGTGCTGCACGCCTAGAATTGCGTCACTGTTTACCTGGGATGTCGAAGACAACCCAGGCATGAGCGATCACCTCCCAATCAAAATCAGTGTCCCCAAGGAGCACTCGACCGCGTTGATCTGTATACCCCTTCCTGGAATCTAAAACGAGCGGACTGGACAAAATTTGAGGCAGAGGTCGACCTCACACTGGTCACCGAAGGTGACCCACACTCGGCAGACATTGAATTAATACTAAGAGCCATAAGCTCGGCAGCACAAGTAGCAATACCAAAAACCAGAGGACCCCGAAAGAAAAATGGAGCCCCATGGTGGAACGCAGAGACGGCACACGCCAAAGCTCAAATGATTAGAGCCCGCAAGGCATATGAGAGGAGGGCACACAGCCCTACTCGATCCGCACTACGGGCAGCAAAAGAACACTTTCGAAACACGTGCAAGCGGGTTCAAAAGGACAGTTTCAACTCTTTTGCCTCCAAATTCAACCGCTTCACTCCCACCACCCAAGTTTGGAAAACCATTAGAGCTTTTTCTGCGAAGCGACCACCCCGTGGACCTTTCCCTCAACTAAAAATAGCTGGCCAACCCATCACCGAACCTAAGGAAGTCATGGATAAATTTGCTGATCATTACGCCAGTGTCGCAGCTAATAATTCATACAGCCAGCGCTCCAAAGACCAGGCAGAATGGTGCAAAAAGCACACATTCATCAATTATGGTAATCAAGAGTACTATAACGTACCATTTACAATGACCGAGCTAAATTACGCCATTAGCAAGTGTGGAAACACTGCAGTGGGCCCTGACGAAATTCACTACTCTTTCTTCAGGCACCTCAGCCAAACAGCACTAAAGTACCTGCTTTCGGCCATTAACAACATGTTTCTTAGCGACTCTTTCCCCACATCGTGGCGAGAGAGTATAATCATTCCCCTTCCAAAACCTGGCAAAGAAAAAACAGACCCAAAAGGTTATCGCCCAATTTCGCTTACTAGCTGTGCTAGCAAGCTTGTCGAGCGCATGGTAAACGTTAGACTTCACGAGATCCTCGAAAAGAAGCTTGATGCTATGCAATCAGGCTTCCGGCGCGGGCGAGCCACCACTGACAATCTGGTGAAACTAGTCAGTGACATCCAAAATGGCTTTTACAAAAAGCAAGTAACAATAGCTGCATTCTTAGACATTAAATCGGCGTTCGATCGCGTACAAAAAGACGCCCTTTTGTTTAAATTAAGCAAGCTAGGAATTCGTGGCCACCTTGCAAAATTCATTGAAAACTTCCTCAAGGACCGAAAATTTAAAGTCCGTTGTGGCCACACATTCTCCTACCTGGCAACCCAGGACCAAGGCACACCCCAGGGTAGCGTTCTGTCCCCCACCCTCTTTTTAGTAATGATCAATGATCTTTTCGCCAAAAAGCTACCGCCTGGAATAAATTACTCCCTTTTTGCGGACGATGTCGCCATTTGGAAAGCCACTGCAATCGATACCAGGCGGTATAATGAACCAGAATTTCAACATGCAACTGCGCAGTTGCAGGATAGCTTAAACGACATCGATAATTGGTGTAGTTTAATGGGTCTATCACTCTCGGCGGAAAAATCATCAGTCGTTGTCTTTGCCAGAGCGCATTCCAGACACGACCCTCCACGACTCCAAATCTCGGGTAAACCTATTGAATGCACCAATAGTTTCAAATTCTTGGGCGTCACCCTAGATTCCCGATTGAGTTTCAATGAGCATATCACCAAAGTCGTCTCTAGCTGTCAAAAGCGAGTCAACATTCTCCGCATGCTCGGCGGCACAGAGTTTGGCGGGGATCGAAAGACCCTGCTTATGCTCTACAAGTCCCTGATTCGGTCCATCCTCGAGTATAATTCGTTCGTTTTTGACTCGACGAACAAGACCAATAAATTAAAGCTAGAGCGAGTCCAAAATGCCAGTATCCGGGCAGCCACAGGCGCGCTCAGAGAATCCCCTATCACCAGCCTGCTAACTGATAGCGGGCTATGCCCATTGCAGACAAGACGCGACGCCCAGCTTATTTCTTACTACATTAAGGTCCAATCCACCGAAAACCACCCGGCAAAACAATGTTTTGCCCATCCCAGACGAGCAAATAAAGCCACTCTGCAGAAGTGGCCCCCATTTAAGCACAGAGTAGCGAAAACCCTGGAAAGCCTCAATCTTGCACTGCCAGCAACAATAGGCAAACCCCCACTCTCCCGCTTTTGGACTCGGAAAGAGCCCAAAGTGGAATTTCTTTTACTTCCCGTAAAACAGACTTCACAGAGGAAGAAGTCTCCCAGAAATTCCTAGAATTCCAATCTTGTAACGCGGACAAGACTTTTATATTTACAGACGGCTCCAAAATAGGCGATAAAGTAGGCCTCGGCATCTGGGGGCAAAATATTTGCCTTCAGAAAAGACTTCCGGACAACTGCTCCATCTTCACAGCCGAGGCTGTTGCCATCCTAAATGCATTAGCCATAATCAGAACCCAAAATATCAACTCAGCCGTCATCTGTTCAGACTCTAAATCTGTCCTGCAGGCCGTCAGTAACGTAGTCAACCCCAGCCACCACGTTATAGCAGATATTCAGAAAGGTATCGATGATACCCCTGATGTCTCTTTTCTTTGGATCCCGGGCCACTGCAAAATTCAAGGAAATGAGAAGGCCGATGAGCAGGCAAAAAGTCCCTAGAACTTAGAGAGATCGCACCCTTAACGTGGTCTGGAGACGATAGCAAAGCTCTCCTCCAGGACACCATCCGGAAGCAAATTCAAAATGACTGGACTACAAACCACAGCGCCCACCTATTCTATATCAAGCCTAACATCGGCTACTGGCCCAGTTCAAACCAAAAGAGTCGCCGGCGCGAGGTTATTCTAACCAGACTCAGAAATGGACACACAAAATTAAATGCCTATTGGAACGCGGGTACCTGTGGTACCTGCGACGCAATGGAGAATCCCTATCACATTCTCATCGATTGTCCCCAGCACAATACCCATCGGCAACCCATGCTAGATTACTGCCGAACCCAAAACATCCCTGTAGACCTAAAAACTCTGCTCGGAAACGACCATCCTGAGCTACTCGAAAAAGTCTTTACATTCCTAAAGGACTCTGGGCTAGAGAAGTTTCTATAAATCACCACTCCCAGTATATATGATGGAGGGTGCATGGTGCACCCCCAAAGTAGGACTTGCCTATTTTCCAATCATAGAAGATCCACTGCGAAATTTAAACAATAGTTTTGTAACCTTTAAATGGTTCATTGTAGGCTAAGGATAGGTTATGTTAGGCTAACTTTGAAATCAGGCTAGGTTAGATAGGTTAGATTTCTTCACCGCAGTGATACCTTTCACTGCAGGTCTATACTAACCACACCTATACTCTTACTAACAATCTAACTATCCTCTCACACTTCTTTCTCATGGCGGCTGCCCAGCCGGAGAGGGGAGCTGCAACTTCACCTCCGGGTTGCAGGGTAAATTCGCGGCACCCTGGCCAGGTGTTTAGCGCACTTTCTAAAATACAAAATTATTGAGTTAACGGAGGTTTTCGAGTAACGTATACAAGCGGACATCAATAGCTGACACACAAAATTCTAAATTCTAAATTCCAAATTCTAAATTTCAAATTCTAAATTTAAGGTCCTCAACCACAGGAATAACCTTCGCACTCTGCGGGTCTCTAAATCTAAGGTCTTCAACCACAGAAATAACCTTCGCACTCTGCGGGTCTAAACTTATTAAATACCTCCCTTGGCATGGCTATGCCATTGCCACCGCCGTCCATTTGCAAGCTTAAACATCTTGCATCCCATTACTTGAAATAACCCCCATTGCTTTAACAGACTAACGTAGCTTGCCCTCACACAAAATTCTAAAATTCTCCCACACACTCCTTTAGAGGCGGGCAAAGGTGCTATGCACAGAACGCCTAATAAAAAAGCCATTGACTTGACCGCAGTAGGTAGGTATGTCCACACACGCTCACACTGTGCTACCCGCTCTAATACAATGATTGGTCCGAGACATCGCCGGCTCTTCTATCTTCTATCTTCATGACCGACAACAATGTCTCATCGGTTACATTGCTAGCCGTCTGCAACATCACTTCACAACACTCGAACGCCAAAGACCTCATCCTTACCAGAACGCCAGTACAGTGACTGCACTTCTGCCACAATGACCTACCCGTCACGCCAATCTATATACCTCACGCCAATCACGCCCACCTCGTCGATCTGCAACCCCATATCGCCACAGGTCTCAATCCCATTAGCGAGGAGAATCCACATCCCCACATCGCCGTGACTCTTCGACCTTCAGGAATCGCGCATACCATTCCTCAAGGTCATCGGGCCCTGGTCGAGGCCGGTCACCTGACACCAGACAGCAGGACTGACTACCCTAACACGACAGCACCGGACAAGCATAAATCATTGGCGCTGTTTTGCAACATGAAATTGGTACTTCACCTGTTTCGAACTCTGTTCACATTAGTTCTGTGCCCATCACTGCCCAAGTATGTCCGTCTTGTTCCCGCCCTGCAACTTTACGATTCTCCGGTACGTCGACGTGTGCCGATTGCCGCGTTGACATCGAATTTGTTAGCATAAAACTCTCCACCAGAAGTGTATATGTATCCACGTTGGATACACCTTTGGTAATGGAATTTACGACAGATGTTGCATGTCACTAAGAGACCATCTGCCTAGTCTTCAACGAACTTCGCAGTTGCGAATCTGTAGAATTATGTTTGGACGACCCCGAGCTAGACATTATAGAACGAAATTCAAGCACCACTGAGGCTTTTGGCATCGCCTTCTCTCCATTTTTTTTGGCT